>JAHPZR010005316.1:30000-40000 GCA_019787425.1 Platygyra sinensis
AAAGCTGCCTTTGATAAGCCACTTCGGCTGAGCGGGCACTATCTTCTGATAGTCGGGCCTAGGGCATTCTATTCACAGATAGTACCCGCGCGAGATCGTACCACGTGATCAGTTTTGACCAATGACGACAAAGGACAATTTAGTGGTAAACTATAATGAAGGATATGCAGTATGTGAGTAAAGTTCGTGATATATACGCTCACGCATGCAGTTATTATAGCAATGTGACAGATGAGAGACTCTTTTGGGAGTTAATGAAAATGGAAATCATGCAGATCAGCGACTATTGCCTTTTCCAAAGGTAAAGCAAAATGTGTCAGCAACCGAGAACAGGAATTAAGACGCAGGATAGACCAACTTGATGCTAACTATTATTTGCGACATTTTTTTATTCCCCGTACATCGAGGGAGTGCTACGGAGTATGACGAACTAAAAACGGAACTTAAATCAATTTACGAAGAAAAAGGAAAACAAGCAATGTCTAGAGCAAAATGCCGCTGGATAGAAAATGGTGAACGCCCAACAAAGTATTTTTTTAATCTTGAAAAAAGTAATTACAACAAAAAACTATCAGTGAGCTTCGTTTACAAGACGACTCTATCACGCGCAATGAAACAGTAATTCTAGAACAAATTGAAAATTATTACAGCAGCTTATACACCTCGAACTTAACCTTCTCTGAAACTGCGTATGACACATTCACTGACGATGTTGAATCCCCTAAGCTTTCAGAGGACGTGAAGGAAACCTTGGAGGGTCCACTTACCTACGATGAATGCAAAAAGATGCTAGAAACCTTTCAGAATGATAAAGCACCGGGGAAGACGGATTCACCGTCGAATTTTATACTTACTTTTTGAACTTTTAGGAAACGATTTGATAGCAAGTTTTAATGAAGCGTACGAGGAAGGTGAACTCTCCATTCACTTCTAGATCTTTCAAACTGGAGACCAATTACACTGCTAAATGTAGATCTTAAAATAGCATCGAAAGCAAGAGCTAAACGCATTGAACCAACACTACTAAACCTGATCCACTCTGACCAAGCTGGTTTTGTAAAGGGGAGATACGTAGGGGAAAATATCCGACTTGTAAGTGACATAATGAATTATACGAGTTTACAAAACCTGCCTGGCACTCTAACGTCACTAGATTAAATGGCCCCTTATAATGAAGACGCTAGACCATCTTAATTATGGTAGAGGCGTCAAGCGTTAGGCTAACATGTTCTACACCAACACAAAAAGTGCGGTTCAAAACAATGGTTTTATAACTAGTTGGTTTAAACCGTCAAAAGGAGTTCGACAAGGTTGCCCCCTCTCCCCTGATTTGTTTATCCTTTCTGCGGAAGTACTCTCAAATAAGATACGTCAGGATTCCAATGTGAGAGGCATCAAAGTCTTCGGTAAGGAAATCAGACTGTCTCAATTCGCTGATGATACTACTCTATTTAATGTGGACATAGAATCTTTAGAAAGGGCCTTGAAAATTGTTGGGGATCTCGGAAGAATTGCTGGTCTGTCCCTAAATGTAAAAAAAAAAAACGAAGGCGCTTTGGTTGGGGAAATGGAAAAATAATAGAAATAAGCCTCTGGATTTAAAATGGTTCCAGAGCCCTGTTAATATATCGGGGATATATTTTTCGTATAATATTAAGGAGAATAACGAGCTCAACTTCGCCAAAAAGATCCAAAAGTTACAAACTAAGTTGGATATGCGGAGTTCACGGGATCTGACAATATTTGGAAGAGCCATGTTAATTAAAACCTTGGGTATATCGCAACTTATCTACTCGGTCTCTAATCTGGATGCTCGCAAAAAAAACCGTGGAAATTGTAAGAACGTTAAATCTTTTAAGTTCCTCTGGAAAAACAAAAAAGGATAAAATAAAAAGATCAGGCCTTTACCAAGATTTAGACAACGGTGGAATACGCATGATCGATTTTGATATTATGCTAAAAGCCCTTAAACTCACCTGGGATCCCAATGGGACTTCAGACAATAGTAATTGGTGTATCATTATTTCAAACGAATGGGAGGGTTAAACTTTCTGCTAAGGTGCAACTATGACACGAATTTCTTTAACGACCTCCCGCTCTTCTATAAGAAGATACTAGAGTTCTTCAACGAATTAAAAACTCTACACTCGTACGATCAAAAGCAGGAGTTGATATTGTTTAATAACAAAGATATATTGGTGGACGGGAAACCCATCTTCCTTAGTGAATGGTTTAGATTGAATACTCTATCGATTAATGAGCTATTAAACGAAACTGACAATGTTTTAACATTCCAGGAATTCCGTGATAAATATTCCTGTGAATCCAATTTTTTACAGACTAGTATTATCAAGTTGTTAGTGCTATTCCGAAACGCTCATGGTCTCTAGCCAAATGCTCCGACACCATCAACAGATCATTCTTTACCCAAAATGATAAAATCTTTTCTCTCAACGAATTGACACAAATTAATCTGTACAAGCCTAAGTCAAGGGACTTCTATAACTTGTTTAACGTCAAGATTCACACCGAAGATCAAACGGGTCCTAAGCGTTGGAGCGAAAAACTCTCTTTAAATAAAGACGTGTGGACAAGGATCCTTAAATCACTGAAAAATATCTCTAAGCAAACTAAACTAAAGGAGTTTCAATTTAAATCCATAGAACGATAGTAACTAAGAAAGAATTATTCAGATTTGGTATGAAGACGGACAATGAATGTCTACACTGCGGGGATAAAGATTCAATTGAACACTTTTTTTATCGAATGTGCGTTTACCAAATTCTTTACCCAAAATGTTTTGGTCTGGTTTAACCAAGTTAAAGTGCACCTAGCCCCAAAAAATTTTTTTCGCTAAATCGAATCTACTTGTTATTCGAAGCATTTGGATACAAAAATTTTTGAATTTGCTTGAATCCTCGATTTTCTATGCCCTCTCAAAGTCGCGCTTGAAGTGTTGCACGACCGAGTTTTAGGGAGTCTGGGGCGGCGGTTGCTGATGACGTCTACCCAGGAACCAAACACAATAGCGCCTCAGTCTGCTCTCTGTATTTGTTCGAGAAAATGGAAAGCAAAATTGATAGTTCCAATATATCTTGGGACTAAAACGTCCGAATTTTGTTTAAGAATCATTTCTTTTTCATCGCTGGAGTCAGAGTTAAGTTTCGATTCGAAAGACTCCGAAATAAACTTCGATCGAGCGTGTTCGACAACCGTGTGAAGTCACTGCTTGGAGCTTTTGAGAACACTTTACAAATAATGAATATTTCAAGCAACGACGGGGAAGACCTCTTTGCGGACGAGCTGCTTGTATATTAGGAATGGAAGGCTAGATACGAAGTGGAGTAGGAGGAAAACGAAAAGCAGGAAAGAAAACTCAAGTACTGCTTTGGATAGGAAATTCATTACCTAAGCACAAGGTTCCACGAGTGTTTAAAGTCTTTTAAGCCCGTCTACAGTTGTCGTTAGCGAGAATGTATTTTGTCAAGGTATGGTTGCTCTATTAAATCCAGTTTGTAATTTACTTTCTGGAATGCTTCATGTTCATAAGAGCGAAATACGCGTTGCAGTTTTCGAGACGTGATGACCTCCAAAACACTGGCATCGATCAGATCCGGCGATTGAAAATCGTACAATTGTTTGAACCTTTATTTTTGAAGCTGCAGGAAGGAAAGCGGAAGGTAGCATTTCATACAATTACCGATTTCACATTGTTACACGTTTTCAGTCTTAACTACAAATAAGCGATGTAATTTTTTCTCAATGCTTGCAGTGAAATTCGTCGGATATATAAGCGAACAGGATGTGCTCCTTAAGCGGTCTGCAGATAATATTACGTGGTCATATTTTCGACACTATTACACAGAACCTTTGTCGAACTGCTGTCTTCCAAACCTTCCAAACTCTGTGAGTCTAACAATTTTGTTCAGATATCATGTAATGTTAAAGGATTAGTATTCGACTTTTATCTGAATCGAAAGAGAAATAAGTGTTGGTTGGCGGCGTATAGTTGCGACTTGTTTACATATCAGTAAGCTCATATATCGGTCGTAATGCTTTGTAATTTATCGCGCGACTTTGCCGGATATGTTATAAATACTGTGGGATTGGAAGATATAGGTTGTCGTTATTATCTCTACAAATTGCTGGTTGGCTTTCAGCAGAAAATTTTGAAAATAACGTTTGAAAGTCTGCGGAGCAAATTCGACTAAGAGTTCTTCAATGGTTCTCACAGAGATAGTTCGCTTGTTCGATAATTGGACAAAATCAACCATATCGTTTACGTCTTTATTGTACTATTGATCGATCATCGCTATTAAATTGTATGGTAAATCTTTCTTTAAATCTGGGATATTGCTGCTACAGCCGATAGCACCTCAGGAAGGCGTTTCTGCGCACTTTTCGAATGTGTTTTGCATCATCCTCAAGAAAATGAGAGGATGGGAGATATTCGATCTTCCTGGGTAGACGTCACACCAGCTGCTGGACCCATTGCCGGATTTCATACGTTTGGGGCCTGGGTATGAGTCCGTGTATTATGGGATTAACAACACAAGACCCATATATTCTGAAAGAGCACACCGAGCTTTACAAAATCCTTAAGTTTTGTGTTAATTGGGCCAATATTCAACAAGATACCGCCATTCAAACACTTAAAAATTTAGTAACAAGGGTATGGCTTGCCGGACACTTGTCCGGAAATCCATACATTTGTTACTTAATTTTTAAGTTTTTGAATGGCTGTATCTTGTTCAATATTGGCCCAATTAACACGAAACTTAAGGATTTTGTAAAGCTCGGTGTGCTCTTTCAGAATGTATGGGTCTTGTGTTGTTAATCCCATAATACACAGACTCATACCCAGGCCCTCACGGTATGAAATCTGGCAATTCTCCTCAGACTCGGTCGTGCAAAAAAATGGCGGTGTTTTGGAGCTATTTTCGAGATTTCGTCAGGGCACAGAAAATCGAGGATTTATCCGAATCAAAAAATTTTTTCGCAGAAGTATTTCAAATAACAAGTAGATTCGTTTTAGCGAGAAAAAAAAAATTGGGGTTAAGTGCACTTTAATGAGTGCCAAATTTCTCCTACTACAGAGGAGACCTTGTTCGGCATTACTGCAAGCTCCTAGACACAACAATAATTCGGAAATTCAATTACACCGCCTTATTTAGGCGCAATTTTATTTATTCAAGCAAGTTAAATAGCCTTGTCGTTTCCATTCAGGATTTTATCAGTAAGCTACTCATTAAGTATGACCTTGAAAATTTTTCTTTAATCGAATGATTAATTGAGAAGCACTCCTCCCCCCTCAAAGTCAATATATAGTGTAAGCTATTGTAACTGTATGTTCAGCAGGTGACGTAAGTAGAACATTGTACTGTTAGTAGTATAAGTAGCCCGTATTACAAGTAATTGAGTAATCGTATTTTCTGTATAAGTGACCCGTATTGTACGTAAAGTAAGAATGGTTATGTAAGTAAAATAGCGTAATGACACCTGCATTGTAGGTACTGTTTGTAGAGAATTGTGCTTTGTAAATTAAAATTATTAAAAAAAGGATAGTACCGAGAAGACTGAAGGGAAGTGTAAGACAACGGTACTGTTCCAGGGACTGGTTCAAAATGTACGATACCTTCTACTACTCTAAGTCGACAGATCAGTGGAGATTTTTGTTTGTGTTGTGTTCTTTTCCCTATGCCAGCTCATCAGGGGCAAAGGGCAAAACTTCTAATTTCCACTCGCTACCGGATTGATTTTGCCAAACACATCAATCACCAGTACCACCGTGATTCCAAAGCAAAAATGGAGGACTTCTTGAAAATGATGAGCGATCCATCGTTGATAATTCAAAGCAGACTTTCACTAGAAATAGCGAAGCAGATGACGAAGAACAGGATCTTCCTAACTTCAATTATCAAATGCATTGAGCTGTGTGGACGTCAAGGCATAGGGCTGAGAGGCCACGGGGATGACGCCGAATCAGAAGCTCTAAACCAGGGCAATTTCAGGGCCTTACTTACTACTTACTACATGTCGATACTGGTGACAAAGAACTAAGTGAACACCTGGAAACATGTGATCGCAACGCCACATCTCTAAAACCTCTCAAAATGAGTTAATTCATAAGCTTCTGGCGAATACAATGTATTGGGAAGTCTATCCAGGAAGTGATAATTAAACAGGTTAAGGATGGCGGAGGTTTCTTTGGCATTGGAGCAGACGAAGTAACTGACACATCCAACTGGGAGCAACTAGGACTTGTCGTACGGTACGTTTACAATGGGGAACCCCTTGAGAGATCTGGTAGAATACACTGCGGAGTATGACAGCTATACTGGACAAGCCATATGTAACCATATTGTGCAGGCACAGATCAACCTGAGGCTGGATCCAAAAATGTGCAGAGCTTAGACTGATACGATGGGGCTGGTAACATGGCGGGATGCCAGAATGGGTGTGCAAAGCGTTTTCAAGAGGTGTCTCCACGAGCACTGTATTTTCACTATGCAAGCCACGAACTAAATTTGGCACTATCGCATGCATCGAAGGTCGCTGAGATATACCACATAGTGTGCACGTTAAAATCAGTTGGGATCTTCTTTAATTATTCACCAAAGCGACAGCGAGAGCTCGAATAATGCACTGTGAGTGTTAGCGAGAGAGAAGAAAATACCAGCGAAAGTGAATGTGAAACTGGCGATGATACAGTAACCACAGATAGAGACAGTGGCTCAGAAGACGATGATTATGGAAATACCGAGGAAGAAAGAAATGAAGTAGAAGATGTAGAGCCGGAAGAATGAAACAGTACTGAATTTAAGGTAGCCAAAAAAACGATCAAGGCGCTTTGGTGAGACACGATGGGTGGAGCGTCGCACTGCATTTCAAGACTTTGAAGAACTTTATGAAGCTCTTCTGCTATGCCTCGAAACTATTGGTATAGACAAAAGCAGAAAGAAATGGGATGTAAAGTCTAAGACGGAGGCACAGGGACTGTTTCATCAATAAATCAAGAACCCTGTGTTCATTGCTGCCTTCTACACTGCCAAGCATCTTTTTGGATTCACCATAGGACTCAGCCGTTCGTTACAGGGTTCGACACTGGATGTTACTGAGGCATACAAGCATGTTAACGTTGTGAAGGAACAGCTGAAAGATATTCGCAAGAATGCTAAAACAGCATTTGTAAGTTCTGTGTATGAAAAGATAAAGAAGATGGCTAAGAAGGCAAAAGTCAAGGTAAGCATCCCTCGAACTTGTGGCAGGTGGACATTAACAAACAACACCTATGCCAGGACACCAGTCGCCTACTTTCGACGGGCAAAATTTCCTCCCTTCCTTGGCAACTTGTTGGAGCAAATAAGTACCCGCTTTAAAGAACTATCAGAAGCGGCATCGCTTGGACTGTTACTGATACCTGCAAACTTACAGCAGCTTAACGAGTCTTCTCAACCGAAAGTTTGTCAGCATTATTTACCTGATCTGCCGTTTCCAAGCAGTGCGTCGCACGGGCTGGAACTGTGGAAGTGTTTCTGGTATGTTATTCTGCGTTAATATTATATATACGTGGGTTACCAAGTTTACCGTAAAACTGCGATAAACTGACAAAAAAAAACGAATATACCTTGTCTTGAAATATGTGTTAATTCTTGCTTTTATTTTTAGGAACGTTACCCTAAAACCCACGACACTGCAAGAGACATTGAAAGCCTGCAGCTCAGGGCTCTACCGCAATGTCCACACAATTCCGCGCCTCCTGTTGATCACCCCAGTCACAAGTGCAACTGTTAAACGTAACAACTCTTCACTGCGCTTTGTGAAGAATGTGTATAGCAGCACCTTGGGCGAAGAACGTCTAAATGTACTGTTGCTGCTCTTTATTCACAAAGACATACCTTTAAATTATAATGCAGTTGTTGACAAGTACGCCAAACGAGACCAGAGAAGGATGACATTTATCAATCCACTGCAGTGATTTATTTCGATTAATACTGGATGTATAAATGCAATGCAATGACCCTGTTAATGGTTCACCTACCACTAACGCTTCGATTTTGCTTTCAAAATCGTTTTATAAAATGCTCTTTAATTCAATCTTTAGAAACGTTAACATTACTTTACTTTGCATCACGAATACGCCCACAATGCTGTGTGCTGCATCTTCTGAAAAGTGAAGTTTTCATTCGGAGGGGAGGGTGGGGGACTCGCCTCCCTCTTTCTGAATTTTCTGATTCCGCCCCTGATGCAACCAATTGTTTTGGCCCAAGATCAGTGTAACAGGCAAATTTAAATAACAAAATAGTTTTCAGGGTTTGTTTCAGGGTTTCTGCTTTCCACATTCATCTCACACTGCAAATTATTCCAAGACAGTAATAGCCAGGGAATTTATAATGAATGACGAGCTAATAAAATTTCTAGCCGAAAGTGAAAAGTGATCATCGCAGTAAATTTTCCAATTTAAGCAATTGGAAAGAAGAAGCCTGAAAAAAATCAGGGCTTCAATGGGATTCGAACCCGTGACCTCCGCGATACCGGTGCGATGCTCTACCAACTGAGCTATGAAGCCACACGTTAGGAGCTAGGTCAATTTAGTGAGTTCATATTTTCCAGTGCAGTGAAGTGATGTAAAGTATGTATGAAATAATTCATATTTGTACTGATGAAGAGTGATCATCACTCTTCACTTGATCTACAACCGCAGTAAAAATATGAATTATTTCATATATACTTCACAATATTTCTAGCTGTTAATAGAGTAAATGTGTGGTTTTCTTGTTATTGAAGTATTCTTGCCAAACTTAAAGCAAAAAGCAGTAGTGTAATTTCTGCGTTTTTTGCTCAAAAGAGCATAATTTACAAAAACTAACATAGTCATAAGCAATATTTTAGAAATATACAAGCACTGCGAGAAGTATATTAAGCTATTTTTGCCAAACAATGAACTGGCACGAAATCTCAGCAGCTACTCGGACTAATTCTAAAGCCCTAGCCAAACGGACCGGCAAAAGGTCACAAGTGGACGCAAGTTGAACTTGCGTAAAGACTTAGGTTGGGTGGCCATACAGACTCGCAAGTTTCCTTGAAAGTACACACAAGTCACCAAAAACATTTTAAGGCAGGCTATTCTCTATTTCATCAGTGGCTAATAATAGGTTAATGGACGGGTAAACATGTCTCGAAACGTTTGTACATTTTCCGTTCTCTTTTTGAAGATTGTGCTTTTTCAACCCATTTTCTTTCACATTACTGATGCGGAAGGATACTACATACCAAGATACTGTGTTCTAAGGAAGCAGCTCCAATGGCCTGTGGTGTAGCAAACTGATCAGTCATGTTGGTATGCGTTGTTTCCGCCGTTAAGTTGACACTCTGAGATTTACCATGTAAGTTTTGCTAAGTGAATAAAGATGGTGTATTTCAAGCTCGGTAATGAAATGTGAAAGGTGAAATGATCAACATGACATGTGTGTGGGACAACGAAGAAATCTGCGTCCCCGACTCGAACCCATCACCTCCCGAACACCTGGCAACGCTCTATCCACTGAGATACGAGAGCTTGTGGAGACTGGCAAGGTCATTTAACTTAGTTCATGTGTGTTTTGTTAGTTGCAGGTTTGCTTTACCCGCGCTTTAGCTTATTTAAAAATTTAATTTTGCCTTGTTTTACCAGGGACTGGAGCCGCTATTCCCAAAGAAGGCAATACATTTATTTGACTGACTGGTTTGTCTCTTAAGCAGGTTTATCCCTGGTTTATCCCTCTCTTTGTTGACTTTGTTAACTGCAGTTCCGGAACTTCAAATTTTCCCGATCCTTTTGGCTGAATGAGGAACATATCTAGGTTATCAACCAACATTTCTAGCCTTTCTCGTTTTGAATTTTTAAATTATCGATGTTAAACTTTTCTAAAGTTCTCTGGCATGACATTTATTAATTCCATTTTGCGTCGCCATCGAACTGACGAGATAATGGCAGACAAAAATCTGTGGGCGGTTATCT
>JAHPZR010005316.1:45000-47500 GCA_019787425.1 Platygyra sinensis
GCAATTGTAGCTGATAAATTGAGCAATTATCAACTGAAAGACCATAAAATCAAGCTTTTAGAAATTCTTCCTGGTTAGCAAGCCATATGAAAAACAATTTGTTTGCCGAAGAAGTAACTGATAGGAAATGCCGATGTTGCCAAGCGAAATTCGAAGCAATCATGAAAGGCACATACAGGCTAAGCATCCTACCCCTAGGAACTGGAGCGACTTTTTAGAACACGGGTCAGCAAGAAAGCAATTAAGCAGTTCCTCCATTGATATCATTAATTAGACTTTTTAGTTTCTGCTTTATCTTGAGAAAAACAAACTACACGCGCTCTCCTCTGCCGTCTCCATCCAGATTTTTTTGCAGACGGGTGCGAACGCTTTTAAAGAAATTTACTCTCAATCAGTTGAATCTAATCCTCAAAGTATATTGACCCGTGAAGAAGTCATATGCAATGCCCGGTTTATATAACAAGAGTCTCATTCTTTAAAGGCTGACTTGGATATTCGGGAAAACTTGATATCTCCGCAGGGTAAACAGTCATAACACATTTGCGCGGCAGCTGTTGATTAGGTGGTTTGCGCTGTCATTATATTGGACATTAAAATTTCTAAATTTAAACATCGACAAGGAGCATGCCAAATTTTCGCCTGAATGACAACAGGAAGGCAAACATTCCGCCTTCGGGCGGGGACATAAATAGACGACGTTCTTCCTGAATTCGATCAATCAAGAAGAAAAGTTATTCGTGAGCGGAAGAGCAGAAAACTAGAAACTGAACGACTATGTCACAAGACTTGAACAAAACGATGAATGGAACACAGCCATCGAGCTGTTACTGGAATTCTACAGCAGAAAAAATCGGCATGACCTTTGTTTACTGCCTGATTATTCTTGTTTCGCTGGCTGGGAACTCTGTCATCGGAATAATCGTCTACAAGACGAAAACCATGAGAAAAACCATCAACTTTTTAATAGTCAACATGGCCATGTCCGATCTGCTGTTTCCGATTTTCGTGATTCCTCGGGATATTCAAGTGCTCTACACAGACTCCTGGCTGATCGGTGGTCCTCTTGGCCAAGCCTTACGTAAGCTTGTTTACTTCTTGCCAGGCGTCTCCACGGTTGTATCTATTCAGAGCCTGGTTCTGATATCATTGGATCGTTTTAGAGCTGTGGTATTTCCTCTCCGTTCTCCACTTATCAGTTCAAAGCTGTGCCCTTTCTTTATTCTCGCCACTTGGATAGTCGCGATTGCAGTCCGATCCCCATATCTCTTCGCCTACAAACTTGTTGAATATCCAGGAGGGTTGGTGTGTAGGCAGAGTTGGAAAAAGGTCTTTGGAGAATCCTCATCCTATCAGCATTACGCCGCGTCAATTTTGATGACATTTATTTTATTCCCGTTGTTGCTGATAGCCATACTTTACATTACCATCTATATAAAGCTCAAGTCACAGAAGATTCCAGGCGAGCAATCGGGCAACGCTGGACAACAACGCCAACAAAGGGAACGAAATGTGTTAAAGATGGCCGTTGCTATTGTGTTAGGGTTTAAAGTATGCTTGCTGCCCTACCTTATCCGCTTGTTTCTCTTGATCTTTGCGTCGGAGATATGGTCTTGTGGCTTCCGATACTTTGTCTTTTTTGCCTTATTTATGGTTCGCATAAATTGTGCCATGAATCCTTGTATCTGTTTAATTTTCAGTAGAAATTATCGTATAGGACTCAAGAACCTCTTTTAGATAAATCGGTTATTTTAAAACAGCGCAGTAACTGATGATACTTCTTAACTGAGTCGAGAGGGTCGACAGTCAACTTGAAACTTGTGAAAAACGTTAATTTAAAACTGCTTTGACTCGCATTCAATATACACTATAGCCTAAAGAAACTTTGCAGGACGGTTTTAAGCCTTTCTTTGAATACTGAGTTTTCATTCATTTTGTATTATGAAACTTCCACTTGTAATTTTCTTTCACTAGAAGTTATACTTCGTCTAAAATCTTGTAAATAATATTTATTTATCTCAATACTGCCTTTTATTTGATTCAATAACTTTACAAAAAAACATACGCTAACAGTCTCTAAACCTTCTTTTGGCAATTGCGTTAGCGTCATTTGTAGTTAATTCGTAAACCCGACTGTTCGACCGTCATTGACCGTCAAATAAACCGTGTAAAAAGTATTTATTTCAATACTGCTATTTATTTGATTCAACGGACTGTAGATAAACTTTAAGGAACAGGTTTTTGTATAGCCGTTCTCTTGACAATTTGCTTAGATTCATATGTAATTTTCTTGAATTAGGAAACAATAAAGTGAATTACGAGTTATAAACGCCCTCTGCTTGTCTCTTTTTTATCGCCACTGTTCTCTATGTTTGTCTCGAGGGTATTTTTGTTATGTTCTTCCGGAGCCAAATGTGAATTTAATGCTGAAGTCAATGTTTTATAAACTAGTTTTGTTCTCTGTTGAGCTCAGTTGTATATTTTGTGCCAACTGTTTCTGAAC
>JAHPZR010005316.1:52500-70000 GCA_019787425.1 Platygyra sinensis
CATAAGAAAATGACTGGGCTGTTCAAAATCGGCCCGATTTTTAAAAATCTGTTGCAGTGCAATAAAATTTAGGAATTGGGCCGATTCTCATTCAGATAAAGCAAAGAAAATCGTGCCAAGGAATTGCAGCGTCGAAATAACCTTTGGCCAAATTGGGCCGACAAATCGTACGTTCCGCGTAAACCAGCAGATGCAGAGGCATAGTTCATAGTTACGATAGTCGCAGCTCTACAAGTTTCCTTTGTCGAATATCATCAAAAAAGTGAAATATAAAAACCAGAAGGAAATCAAAATCTTCAGTTGAGTTAAATTATAAAGGATATAAGGTGATTACAAGTTCAAGGTGAAGTAACCCTGTGATCATTTCCCAGAAAATATTTAAGAAATAAAAAGTTCTGTTCACAACTACTGTCATACGTTTTCTTTATCACTTATCTCTTACTCGGTATTGGCAATAAAAAATGATAAGTAAGTTAGCTACACTACAAAACATTAATTTCTCATCGCATGGGCAGGAGAGACTTGGTCCATTCTGGTGGTGCTGACTCAGGATACACGAGAATGATTTAACCCGTAGCAGTCCTATCGAGGTTCGCTAAGGGTTGTGAGTCAGGAGTTAATGAAAGTGGAAGAAATGCGGGAATCAGTCACAACGTCAACCACACATCAGTACTTTCACTCTTGAGTGTAACACAGAAACATGCAACTCCATTTTTCCGTTACGTTTGCTTGCTGCGGAAACGTGGAAATTCTGGTAAGCACGTGATGCGAAGCGGAGGTTGTGCAGATTTTAAAAATGAGTTTGGGTAAGAACTACTGGTGTGCTGACTCTCCAGGTCTGCAAGTCTGCAAGTCTGCAAGTGTCGCACACCGGGCCGAGAGGGGCAACCGGTTTTGTGGACTTTAGGAAGACCATAGAGAACACCTGCAGTTGATCCACAAGGAAGGATTTTACTATAAGTAGCCCCATCAAGTAAGCTCGATTTCCACCACTCTTTCGTGTCTTGTCCAAACCCCCCCCCCCCCCCTCCCTCCGAGAAGAACGAATGGACGGGTAAGCATGTCTCGAAACGTTTGTACATTTTCCGTTCTCTTTTTGAAGATTGTGCTTTTTCAACCTATTTTCTCACACATTACTGATGCGGAAGGATACTACATACCAAGATACTGTGTTGTGAGGAAGCAGCTCCAATGGCCTGTGGTATAGCAAACTGATCAGTCATGTTGGTATGCGTTGTTTTTGCGCCGTTAAGTTGACACTCTGTAATTTACCATGTACGTTTTGCTAAGTGAATAAAGATGGTGTATTTCAAGCTCGGTAATGAAATGTGAAAGGTGAAATCATCAACATGACACGATTGTGGGACAACGAAAAAATCTGCGTCCCCGACTCGAACCCATCACCTCGCGAACACCTGGCGGGCGCTCTATCGACTGAGCTACGAGAGCTTGTGGAGACTGGCAAGGCCATTTAACTGAGTTCATGTGTGTTTTGTTAGCTGCAGGTTTGCTTTACCCGCGCTTTAGCTTATTTAAAAATTTAATTTTGCCTTGTTTTGCCAGGGACTGGAGCCGCTATTCCCAAAGAAGGCAATACATTTATTTGACTGACTGGTTTGTCTCTTAAGCACAATGTTTAGGTTTATCCCTCTCTTTGTTGACTTTGTTAACTGCTGCAGTTCCGGAACTTCAAATTTTCCCGATCCTTTTGGCTGAATGAGGAACATATCTAGGTTATCAACCAACATTTCTAGCCTTTCTCGTTTTGAATTTTTAAATTATCGATGTTAAACGTTTTTAAAGTTCTCTGGCATGACATTTATTAACTCCATTTTGCGTCGCCATCGAACTGACGAGATAATGGCAGACAAAAATCTGTGGGCGGTTATCTGATTGGCTAAAACTGTAAAACTAGCAAAAGAATCCTCAAGCATCCAGTCGTGGCTTCTTGGAAGGAACTCGGGCTCCTTTTCCGAACAGCGGCTGGCAATCGAGCCTAGAACAAGGGCTGGTTAAAACCATAAAAGACGAGATGATGAAATACCTTTACTAGTAAGAGTCAATGTTGGAAACGGTTGCCTAGTTCCTGCACGATTTTCTCCCAGGCCTTCCACGGTCAACTGATTTCGATAATGTATCTGAGACGCCGGGTGTATTCTAAACAACAACAGATTGCACATGCGTTGAGAACATCAGAAAAATGCCTGTTGTTGATTCTGGTTATATAACATTTAGGAATTTCAATTCTTGTTCTTCCGTAATTTTTTTTAAAGCAGGAAACCGCAGGGGCTCATTTACTTGATTGACTTTGCTACCTGCACAACTTAAATCAGTTTTACCATTCAAGTAAATTAACTTAAGGCAAGGGCCTCCAGTTATTCACCCGAAAAGTTAGGGGGTAGTCTATCTTTTAAGGCTTCAGTTGTAGCAGCATGAAACTTTGCCAGGTTAAAAGGATGTCAATTTTTGTCAATTTGGCATGTCCAAAATATGCAAATTAGGTTCCGTGACCTCATAAAGCCAAAAAATCGTTTTTGTCAAATGGGAACACTTTTCTTATTTCCTAAAGCTCTTGTTGTCATTTCATGATTTTAAGGCGAGGAGATAGATCTTTTCTACGCTTGGAAAAGTTAAGATAGTTAAAAAGAAACTTTTTAAAAGGCAATTACTTTTATCGGGGAACTGGGAACTAGTAGAAAAAACCGTTTATTTCCAAAATCAATCAAATATTTAACAATTGCCAAGCATAGTTCCTCTGCTGTTGTCATTAGAACGTGTCCTGTACCAGTTTAGTTAAGGTGGCTCAAAACAGTTTCCATCACATTCAAAGACTTAGATGTTGATGTGTCATTATAACCACTCTTTATCAGTTGATGCTACGATCATGGTATCAAAAAACTGCCCAATCACTGGTGAACACGTTAGTATTATTTTTGTGAGATAATAAGTTACCATAGCAACACTATGGCCTGCTAAAAACACCCTTAATTTTAGCTTTAAGCGCTTATATTTCAAAAAAGGCACGGTGAAATTTTTTCTTATTACCGAATTTAATAAGCAGGATAAGATGCAACTTTTTGCAAAGTTTAGAAAGATTCTGTACATGGGGTCCAGAGCCACCTTAAATTTTCGAAAATTTAAGGTGGCTCTGAACCCCATGTACGGAATTTTTTCAGACTTTGACAAAAGTTGCATCTTATCCTGCTTATCAAAATTCTATAATAAGAAAAAATTTCACCGTGCCGTTTTTGAAATACAAGCGTTTAAAGCTAAAATTAAGGGTGTGTTCAGCAGGCTATAGTGTTGCTATGGTAACTTATTGTGTCACAAAAATAATACCAACGTGTTCACCAATGATTGGGCAGTTTTTTGATACCATGATTGTAGCATCAACTGATAAAGAGTGGTACTAATGACCCATCAAAATCTACGTCTTGGAAAGTGCTGGAAACTGTTTTGAGCCTCCTTAAAACCTTCTTTTTACAAAGTGTTCCCATTTTTGCTTAAGATTTCCCTCGGTTTTTTGGCCGTTTCGAGTCACGTGACCTAATTTGCATACGTTTGACATATCAAAAAAGTCTCTTTAGAATATTTGTTTGTCTACTAAGAATTTATGTTGTTATGAACAAAGCCTCAGAGCATGGACCACCCCCCAGCTTTTTTTGGAAAAGTAACTGCTGACCCAGGCCTTAATTTACCTGAGCAAACAACTCAGTCTGAGAAAAAGCAAATTGCAACTCGTAGGAATGGAAATTGTATCTTTTAACACCTGCACGCAGTTTAGTAAGGCAGAAGAGCGAAAATCCTTAAAAACTTACGCTTAGAACTGTTCTTATGCTTGTCACACAAAATAAGTAGGACGTATTTGTTTGCGAAAAAAAGAGATGTTGGAAATAACACATGAGCTGTTTGTTCTCTGAAGGAACAAAGAGATTCCCCTAGATTGATGTTAAGACATACTTCAACTTTCTATCGAAAACATACTCGTTTAGAGCTGAGGATATAAATTATTTATGCGTAGAAAGAGTTAAATTGATTGAAATTAAAGTTTCTTAAAGATCTTTGGAGTAGCCAAGGAGGCAAGTTTTAAATGAGGTTCATGAATATTATTATTATTCAGGTTTTGGGCTAAAACTGTGATCCTATTTGCTCCTTAATCAAGTAGTTCGTAAAGGAGGAATCTATTACTTTCCGATACTACAGCTGACAACACCCTAAACACTACCATTAGTTCCCAACAAAAGAGTGTATTTGAAAGCATACATGACCCATATCTTTTGGAATCATAATTAATTTGCCCGGAGATAAGGGTTTCTTGCCTTGAACTGTGCAACGTTATTATTTCATATAAAAATAAACGTTCTCTAGTTGTATCTGATTGTTAATTGCCTTTTTGTCCTGTCTCCCTTTTCATATTTTTCGATTTAAGGCTATTTCATTATGAAAACCAAAAACATGTCAACATTTTTATGCTAAAATTATCAAGTACAGCACAAAATATCTCAAAAGTATACGGCTTTTAGCTCACGCTTGTCCCCTGACAAGATGTTTTTCCATCCTCTAAGTTTCAGTAAGAAAACTTGTCAGTTCTCTACTTTCATTGACCCTGTCTATTTTATCTCCAATGTTGTCTTAGCCTCTTCCAGGAATTCAGTTAGTTATTGTCAGAGCTGATTCTTCACGAGCGCAGACAATAGAATCCGTCACGAGACACAGTTGTCAAAGCATAGGATGCAAAAAACCTCGAGAGAAGGTCTCAAACATCCCATTACCTGTGCATTAAAAGCATAATGGGTTCCCTAATGGAACAGAGAAGCGTTTTGGTCCAAGAAGCCCTCAAGTATTTTGGTCGCGGGCTCCTTGGAATTTTAGGTCTAAACTTACCGAAAACGAAAAAGAAACATGATATTTTAGGGCACATTAACCGTATTTTTAAATTGAGCGCAGGCTTTTAACATCAATTTTTAAGTGTATCAGTAACCACTGGTAAATTTGAAAATCCACGAAGAAAGCTTTGGTAAATTTGCGGAAAGCTCAGAACAAATTCTCAAACTGAGTTATAATGACGAAGTTTGTTTGGTTTGTTAACGGTCATTCAGGTGGAAGGGTCTGGTGTCGGCACAAAGTGCCAGTGCTCATTTCAAACTTAATATTCCATCTATCGCGGTCAAACTTTCTGACTTTTCATAAAACTATTCGGGGAGCATTTTGTGTGTCAATTATTTGGTTACGTTTTTTTTTGCGGCAAACATGCTTTTAAAGGGTCTTTAAAGCTGTTTCTTTTGAGCCTCCTCCTTCAATTCTATATTATCAATCCAATTTCGCTGCCTCTTGAATTGAGGCTGTTGAATTGAAAAGAGAGTGTGAAAAATGACAAGAGTTTACACAGTTGGCGTTAACAAAACAAATAAGGAAACATTTTCCTTAAGAGGTCCACGTAATGCGTTAAGATGAAAGAGAATCATAACGACAATATATTCAGTACTTTATTGTCTTTGAACTGTATTAAAAAGGCAGGCAGAGGAAGTTTACAACAAAAGCTAGAACAGTAAAATTCTTAAAATTCAGCTGAGAGTAGCTTTATTGTTAGATGAATTGAAAGTATATCTGACTCTGCAATATTGAGTTTTAGGTAACTACTCTCTGATATGTTGATGTTTTATCAGATGTTACCCCAAAAGGGGGTGAGGTTTCTGTTGACTTGGTTTTCTCAGAAAGGAAAAATATCTGTAAACTTACGCCTAATTAAGTCAATGTTTGATGACTGTGTGGGAGTCTGTCAACCATGTCATCAAGAGGGATACTCAAATATTTTTTATGCTGCAAACACCTGCTTTTAAATGCAACATAAAACTCTAACTCGGATATTATTGAGTAAAAAAGAAACAGCACTCTAAAGAAAAGGCCAAGAGGAAAGATGAGCAAATCCTTTCACGTTACGTAAAGAACCTGGAGAACATAGAAGATAAGAACATGAAAAGATACTGAACGTAGAAGCAATAGAACGTAGAGTGGTTCCAATCTGACCCGCAGCTCACAGTCTTGTAGGTAGAAGCTTTAACGACTGCTTACAGAAATAAAACTCGATTCAAATTGAAATCAGGAATGAATAGTATAAAATAATGGAAATGCAACGAGTCTTCGTTTTAACTTTATTTAACATTTACGTAAACCAGCTGTTTCCAAATTAAGATAAGCGAGCATTTTCTGTATTATGGTAATTATAGGGGCGCTTATCATTAACATGTACTTGAGACCGAGAAAGTTGACTCACACTTAATTTTGAATAATGTGTAAGGATTTAACAACTAAATACTCTACAAATTTTAATACATTTTACAGCGTTTTGCATATGTATTGAAACCTCTATATCAGACAATGATAATAAAACAAATAGTAAAAGAAATTTCATTTTGCGAACATAAATGAGGAGCGGTCGGTTATCACAAATCTTCAAGCGAAAAACAGAAAAAGCGAGCGGGTAATATGATCGAGCGAAATTTAAGGGCGCCCACAGTAAAAAACCAATCATACTTAGTGAGCCATGGAACATAAAAAATAGAAGCAGAACCACAAAAAAAAACATAAGACTCCAAAGACATTTAATTTTTAAATGTGAACAAGGCAAAGCTTAGCGCTGCCAAAAATTTAAAAACTCATCGTTTGATGAGCGTTTTGTCAGGCTGTGTATGTCACCGAAGAGAAAACAAATTTATTTCACGTCAAACTGTTGGTTTCACAACTTTGAACAACTGTGCCACATAGTTTATCCGCTGTAGCATAACAGTGAACCCTCTTGTAACTGTAATTCAGTGACAGATGCTCAAATTGAATATTTAGAGCGGCGATTCTGAAAGACGGCCTAAGCAAAAGAAATTCATGTTTTAGCTAGTATTCAAAGCAGGGAGAACTACACTGACCA
Source organism: Platygyra sinensis (assembly GCA_019787425.1). NCBI lineage: Eukaryota > Metazoa > Cnidaria > Anthozoa > Scleractinia > Merulinidae > Platygyra > Platygyra sinensis. The sequence continues at coordinate 59,423 of JAHPZR010005316.1, forward strand.
GATCCGACGTCTGCCATGTTTACCTGCGTTTAGCCCTCTAAATGTTTATTTCCAGCAAAATGTTTCGCAGTTGTAGCTGATAAATTGAGCAATTATCAACTGAAAGACCATAAAATCAAGCTTTTGATATTCTTCCTGGTTAGCAAGCCATATGAAAAACAATTTGTTTGCCGAAGAAGTAACTGATAGGAAATGCCGATGTTGCCAAGCGAAATTCAAAGCAATCATGAAAGGCACATACAGGCTAAGCATCCTACCCCTAGGAACTGGAGCGACTTTTTAGAACACGGGTCAGCAAGAAAGCAATTAAGCAGTTCCTCCATTGATATCATTAATTAGACTTTTTAGTTTCTGCTTTATCTTGAGAAAAACAAACTACACGCGCTCTCCTCTGCCGTCTCCACCCAGATTTTTTTGCAGACGGGTGCGAACGCTTTTAAATAAATTTACTCTCAATCAGGATAATTTGGTTTTATCAACTGAGTTGATAATGTGAATTAGCCACCGTAAAGAGATTCGAAAGTTGACGTTTCGAGCGCTAGCCCTTCGTCGGAGCGAATCGAGGAATTGTGGGTTGTGTGTGGTTTATATAGAGAAATATGGAGCTACGCTATTGGTTGGTGCCTGGCAACGTGAAAAAACAACAGAATAAATTAGTTGAATGAAAAGCGTTCGTTGATACCGTGAGGATTAACAGTGCCGATTTGAAAAATAAATTTTTGTTCTAGAGTTTTGCGGTTTTCTGTGCCTCCTTGATGTAGGGAGAGGCCACAGACCGCCAGATGTTGCTTCGAATGATTCGGCAGATTAAAGTGTCTAGCGACCGGTTTAGATGCGTTTTTTGTCGTCATTCTCAACGTCGCGAAGATGTTCTCGGAATCGGTCGCCTAGTCGTCTACCTGTTTCGCCGATATATAACTTTTTGCAGAGAGTGCAAGTTATACAGTAGATGACATTGGCTGAGGTACAGGTAAAATGATCTGTGATTTTAATAGATCGCTTGGGCCCCGACAATTTCTCAACGTTACAAATGAAAGGACATGTTTTGCATCGTGCGCGTGCACATTTAAATTGCCACTGCGACGAAATTTCACATTTCTTTTTCCCACTTTTTTTTATACAGAATAACTTACCATCATGTACGATGTCCTTTCGTCCAAAAAGAAAAAATTAAAAAGACTTCCTTCATTAAAATTTAGCCGCTCGAAAAGTGGAAATTTTCGTCCGCCATTACTCGAAATTGGTTCCAGTTGAGCCCGCTATTTTCACAGCGGCATCTCTACTTGTGACGTCATATTCCTAACACAAGATTGATTTACCTTTGATCGCTGTTGATATCAGTCGAGTTTTTATCTTAGTATTAGCGAAATCTCTGTCGATTCAGAAGTTCATTTTGGGTAAAGTTTGTCTGAAAGCAGTAGTGAAGGTTGCTCTGAGTGTTCAGAGGCTAGCTTCTGTTCGGCAAGTGAAGATTTCCAATCATACGATGATAGTGCCGAGCCAGATTGCCACCGAAGAAGAAGCCACCTAGTACGCTGAACAAATAGCTGTAAAGGAAGAAGAAGAGTCTGAGGACATGCTTCTCAGTCGATTTGCTGACGAGACAGACCTACCAGACTGGTATTTTATTTGGTTTCTTCGTTTTCGATTCTTTCTGCTTTAATCAATGCGTCTATTTTTGTAAAAGAGCTACTGAAAATTCCAAGCAGTTTGTTTCGAAGGAAGTTATGTTGGATTCGATCTGTCACCGTTTTTGAAAATGTCTGTTTCGTAGATATTGCACGATTAAAATTTCTGTAATTTGGTCAATTACCAAAAATAATAAAAAAAAAGATCGAAGTGGTAGTTTTAGTTCTTCAGGTATTTCAAGTTTATTTATACATATTTTTGGTGTCAATTAACTGTTAATGTTATTTTGAATTTAAGCTTACCCATGTACATGTAAGGTTATGGTTATAGGTGCAAGTGTATAAATTGTTCGTTGGAGTTTGTTGCCCTGCATGAAGAATGTAGATGTTGCATGGAGGTTGATAGATGTCATGAAAGAATGGCAGAAGTTGAAAAAGATGATTAGTAAGTTACTTTCGCATCCAGGTTTTGAAAGTGTGTCTGAGTAGTAGGGTTTTGGCTACTGCAGCAATAGGGCTTAAAACGAAAGAAAATTAAAGGGTTTACCACATTGACCACATTGTTTGCTGAAGGCAACACCACAGACACCTGAGACAGTGGGAAACCCCCCAAATTTGGAATTTTAGAGGGGCAACAGCAGAGTCTGAAATCACCCCTTCCTAGCTGCCAGTGCTGCTAAAAGTTCACATTGATGATGAGAATTTTCAACTGGCCATCAATGGGGGGATAACTATTTTCAGGACTATGCCACTGTCATATATTTATCTCATTCCCAAATTAATGTTAATTTTGGCCAAAGCAATTACACTGACAGAAAATTCAGACTGCTTTTGCCAATAGCAGACTTTTCATCTTGACTCCATTACCATAAAGAGGAAAACTGTTGGCGACTGCACATCACTAGCTTGTGATGGAAAGGTTTCATTAAGTTGAAAGCTGTAGCCAAAGTCAAAAAAGTTAATTTTAGACCCTAAACAGCCAAAAATATGTAGGGTGTGCTTGCTTACAGCTGCATGTAGTAATATTCTTCCTTAAAGATCAGCAATGAAATTGGCTTTTATAGACTAGTAATGAACAAATCCTGTCAGAACTTCCAACTGGCTAAAGCACCAGAAATTAAATGTATTCCTTGGGGAGTGTACTGCATGCTACTCAGGGTCTCCTCAGTACACCACAGCACCTCAATGACGTTAACACTGACTGTGTGACTGATTGTATTCTGAAATATCCAACTCATTGATAAAAATGAGAGAATGTCACAGTATTCTCTGTTTTCTGTTTAGTCCTTCTGTTAAAAATACGTCTAATTGCAATATCAACAAGGCCTGGATGAATTTAAAGAGAAAAATAAAGGGAAATAAGAATTAAGCAACACTGATCAGGGTTTGCATGGGTAATGGAAACATGGGAAGTCCTGGAATTATAAATCTTCTTTTTCCAGGCCTGGCAAGTCATGGAATTTTTAAAGCTCTATAGGTAACACAGTGAGGGATTATTTTAAAGATTCTGTCACCCCTCATTTCTTGAATGTTGCAATTAGGTGTATAGTTTTGATTAAAACTGCATTTTCTTAAGCTAGACACCCCTCCCCTCCCTCATTGTTGTTGCATGATAAAATGGCTTAACCTTGCCTCCCTAAAAATCCCAACAATCCACATTACCTGTAAAATTACGCATTTGTCCAGCATAATTATCAAGGTGCACAAGGTGAGGAACAGGAAACTGACGCTTAGGAAACTGAGTTTAAACTGCCATTTTATTCAAACAGATTTCGCAATGGGTACAAAACTGTGGGACCTTTGAGTTTATTTTAGGTCAACGGAAATGTACACAGCAAAACGCTCTAACGAAAACGAGTTTCGCTCACAATATTGTCTCTATCCAGCGAAAAGAACAGTAATTACCAGATTACATAACGTGAAGGGCGCCTACATCTAAAAACCCATTAAATTACCGAGTGGCCAGCTTCTGGGGATGAAACTTCTGGTGACTGTGAGAAATGTTACAGTTCATTTATGATCTCTATGGAAAGTAGATATAGAAACCTGTGTTTGAGGAAAAAAACAGTAAATTATTCCGGTTGAATTGAAAATTTTGGAAACCATTGAAAGGCTCTTCGGTAAACCAGAATCTTACGAGTGTGCCACATGACTGGAATAAACAGAAGGTATAAAAAACTAAAATACAATAGCGCGACGATATGAACAATACTAAAATTGATGAGTTACTTGAAGATATATTTACAAATCGCAGAGATGTCTGGGACTTAACATATAGGATACTTCTACGAAAAACTGAAAAAACTTCACGGCTGACACAATACTGAAGCTTAGATAAAATTAAACAAGGCTTACCTTGCGGTGTTGTCGTTTGTTTCCCTGGCTCGATCTTCCATATTGTAGGAATTGAGCCAAGAATAAGCCGACAACGACAACCTTCTATATAAAACGCTTTTGAAAAACATTCCTCCGCGAAATGGACTGACACCCGCCACAAACTTTCCGCTTGGGTTGAAGTTCGCGCGGTGAGTGTGCACGAATCTCAACCACTTATCTCGCTCAATTTTTAATCGTAGGACTTAAATGAGCGGAAATACCTGCATTCATATCTGATCTATTGCTGCATCCGTGTACTACACATCGATCGGGCACGATTCGATTCGAATAGAGCGCTAGATTCACGTTGCGAAGCCAGTTAACTGCGAACTACATAGAGATGTTATAACAAAATTCGCCATGTGAGCCTAGTTGGTTAGGAGTATGACGTCACAAAGCAGCAAGGCCTTATGGGGTTGCAGGAACATGATTTGATAATGGCGGACGAAAAATTCTCGGAAAAAACCGTCAAAAAAACCATCTTCCCGCGCTTGTTGGACAAAACGGCTTGGACAGGTGAGTAAGTACCACTTAAAGATTCAGAAAATGCAAAAACAAGGAATTCGAAAAATTTCGTCGCAGTGGCACTTTAAAAGTACCGGGTTGTTCACTCGTTTGGAAAGAACTTCTGACTAAAAAGTTACCTATGTTTTTGTCGCGTTTAAATGAAATTAATGGCGGTTGCGAAAAGATTCTACCAGTATCGGGATCATTTTGAAGTAATTTAAAGTTTTTGAGAATGATGGATTTTACTGCGTGGTTGTGAGGGTGAAATGTGAGAGTGAAATAGATTACTTCATAGAAAGTGCGACGTACGGATTTTTATTCACGAGTTGCAAAACTTTGCAAAACGAACGAGTGAGCGCAGCGAACGAGTGAGTTTTCAAAGTTTTGCAACGAGTGAATAAAAATCCGTACAAAGCACTTTCTATGATGTAATCTGTTTATTGTATATATAACAAGAATTAAACACAGCCATTAAATCAGTTTTAGTTTTTTTCCGGCACCATAAGTTTACATGCAGAACGCAGAGAACGTAATGAATGACCGAGCGTAATGAAAAACAAATCCGCTTTCCAGTCCAGATATAGGCGTACAAACGAGCCTACACAAGCTTAAATATAATATAGGGGAGAATTCGTAAATACATAGTGAGAAATATTTTCGTTTGTCCATAATTACTGTCAGATTCAATCATGTCATGGCGACGTTTCGCGCTGTGCAAAGACAAATTCGGACTCTGTTGACTTACACTGTTTAAATTTGAATGTTCCTCCTTGAATGTTGTTGGATTTACTTCCTCGGTTTCTTGAATGGCCATTGATTCTCAAACTGAAGTTCTAGCGCTCAAGATATTTGTTAGATATATGTTTTTCCGGAAGTGAAGTAAAACGGGAACCGAAGCCATGATATCGAGACACAAACTTCAAGCGGACGCTGATTTCAAGCCCGCGCTTCTCGGAAGCCATTAGAGTGCTTAACTCTGATTGGCTTAGTGATTCTATCATGAACGGTGATTGGTTATATTTTCACATGTGAAGAACGCTATACGCAAACCTGATTGGACGTATCGCTTTTTTCACCGGTGAAATGTAGCACATATAGAATTCTATTTGCAAGGTTTATTGCTTAAAATTCTCGCTATATATACAATAAAATGGAATTCTATTATTATTCTCCTGCTTAGACGTTTGTAGTGCTGACTGCCGATCGATTTGTTGGGCGCGATGATGGCCTGCTTGAACAACAGAGGCAGGATAGCCACGTTTGTCGAAAAACTCGCACATTTCCTCTGATTTTAAGGTAAAATCAGAGTCCTCACTACAAAGGCGGCGAAGTCTAAGAAACTGAGAATAAGGAATGGAATTCTTGGCATGTGATGGATGTGAAGATGAATACAACAAATAACTATGAGAATCTGTGGGTTTGTAGTGCACACTGGTGCATAAACCGTTGCCTTCGACAGAAACTTTAATATCTAGAAATGCTAAAGAAGTGTCGGAAATTTCCCAGGTATATTTAAGAACCGGATGAAACGAATTAACAGCAGTTATAAATTGATTGAGTTCCTCTCTGGTGGAGGAAGTTGCGCCGACACAGTCGTCAATGTAGCGACGGTAGAGGTCAGGTTTGGGGCCGTTGTATTGATTGAAAAATTGGTGTTCAATATAGCCTACGAAAAGGTTGGCGTAGCTGGGTCCCATTTTGGTACCCATGGGCACCCCATTGATTTGTTTATAATAACTGTCGGCGAATGAAAAACAGTTTAGTGTTAAAACTAGTTCAGCCAGGCGAGCAATGTTTCCGAGCTTGGTTCCTTAACAGTACGTAAATCGAAAAAAATGTTTGAGGGCTAGAAGACCTTCGCCATTAGGGATGACGGTGTAAAGAGATGTAATATCCATAGTGAAAATAAGTTTGTCTTCGCCCAGGAAATTGAAATCAAGAAAAGTTTGGAGTGCGTGTTGACTGTCTTTAACATATGACGGTAAAGATCTGACGATAGGTGCCATAATTTTGTCTAAATAGCTAGAAATGAGTTCGGTAGGGCAACTACACGCAGAGACAATAGGTCGGCCTGGGTTGTTAGGTTTCTGAATTTTAGGTAAAAAGTAAATACATGAAGTTCTAGGAGTGGTGATGATCAGATTAGTAGCAGTAGCCGGCAATTCTTGTTTGACTATAAGGTCGTTAATAGTGCTCTTGACAATTTGTTGGTTATTGGAAGTGAGATCTTTATCGACTTTAGCATAAAAAGAGGTGTCAGAAAGTTGCCGCAAAGCTTCTTTTTGGTAGAGGTCGGCCCGCCAAACAACTAAAGCGCCGCCTTTGTCGGCCGCTTTAACAATTATGTCTTTGCGCTTACTAAGATTTTGTAGCGCCGCCCTCTTTTCCGAAGAAAGGTTGGAAAATTTGGTGTTACGATTGAAATTTAGTTTATTGATGTCATGACGGCATTTATTGATGAAAAAATCTAAAGATGCGAACTGGCCCTCTGGGGGAGTCCACTTTGATTTTCGAGTCTGAAGCGTCTCGAAAATATCTTTGTCCGAGGTGTTAGAATCATCCTCTTTGTCATGGAAAAAGGCTTTAAGTTGAACGCGGCGAATAAATTTTTCAACATCTTGCTTAACCGAGAATTCGTCAAGTTTTTTGGATATAGGAACAAAATTCAAGCCCTTACTGAGGACGGATTTCTCTGCGTCGGAAAGCGGAAGATTTTCTGGAATAGAAACTACGGTGCCAAGGCTTTCAAATGACGAGTCACAAGTTTTAGGAGGACCTTATTTTTCAAATCAGCACTGTTAATCCTCACGGTATCAACGAACGCTTTTCATTCAACTAATTTATTCTGTTGTTTTTTCACGTTGCCAGGCACCAACCAATAGCGTAGCTCCATATTTCTCTATATAAACCACACACAACCCACAATTCCTCGATTCGCTCCGACGAAGGGCTAGCGCTCGAAACGTCAGCTTTCGAATCTCTTTACGGTGGCTAATTCACATTATCAACTCAGTTGATAAAACCAAATTATCCTGTAATACTCCCACCGACGCAGCACCATAGTTTCTTTAGAAACTTACCCCCTTTACTCTCAATCAGTTGAATCTAATCCTCAAAGTATATTGACCGGTGAAGAAGTCATATGCAATGCCCGGTTTATATAAGAAGAGTCTCATTCTTAAAAGCTGACTTGGATACTCGGGAAAACTTGATATCTCCGCAGGGTAAACAGTCATAACACATTTGCCCGGCAGCTGTTGATTAGGTGGTTTTTCGCTGTCATTATATTGGACATTAAAATTTCTACATTTAAACATCGACAAGGAGTATGCCAAATTTTCGCCTGAATGACAACAGGAAGGCAAACATTCCGCCTTCGGGCGGGGACATAGATAGACGACTGAATTCCTGAGTTCGATCAAACAAGAAGAAAAATTATTCGTGAGCGGAAGAGCAGAAAACTAGAAACTGGACGACTATGTCACAAGACTTGAACAACACGATGAATGGAACACGGTCATCGAGCTGTTACTGGAATCGTACAGCACAAAAAGTCGGAATAACCTTTGCTTACTGCCTGATTTTTCTTGTTTCGCTGGCTGGGAACACTGTCATCGGCATAATTGTCTAGAAGACGAAAACCATAAGAAAACCCATCAACTTTTTAATAGTCAACATGGCCATGCCCGATCTCCTGAGCCCGATTTTCTTGATTCCTCGGGATATTAAACTGCTCTACATAAACTCCTGGCTGATCGGTGGTCCTCTCGGCCAGGCCTTATGTAAGCTTGTTTACTTCATGCCAGGTGTCTTCACGGTTGTATCTATTCAGAGCCTGGTTCTGATATCATTGGATCGTTTTGGAGCTGTGGTATTTCCCCTCCGTTCTTCACTCATCAGTTCAAAGCTGCGCCCTTTCTTTATTCTCGCCACTTGGATAGTCGCGATTGCAGTCCAGTCCCCATATCTCTTCGCCTTCAAACTGATTGAATATCCAGGGGGAGGGGTGGGGGGTTGGTGTGTAAGCGGAGTTGGAAAGAGGTCTTTGGAGAATCCTCATTCTTTGACAATTACCTTTTGTCAATTTTGATGATATTCTGTTTAATCCCGTCGGTGTTGATAGCCATACTTTACATCACCATTTATATAAAGCTCAAGTTACAGAAGATTCCAGGCGAACAATCGCGCAACGCTGGACAACAACGCCAACAAAGAGAACGAAATGTGTTAAAGATGACCATTGCTATTGTGTTAGGGTTTGTAGTATGCGAGGTTCCCTATTCTATCAGGTGGTTTTTCTTGATCTTTGCGCGCATCAGACTTATCATCTTGTGGCTTTCAATACTTTGCCTTTTTTGTCGCTTTTATGGTTCGCGTAAGTTGTGCCATCAATCCTTGTATCTGCCTAATTTTCAGTAGAAATTATCGTATAGGACTTAAGACTCTCTTTAGCTGAATGATTTTTTAAAACAGCGCAGTAACTGCATGATGATACTTTATAACTGAGTTAAAAGAATCAGTCAACCTGAAACCATTGCTATTTTGTTTTAGGGTTTGCAGTATATATGCCGGTTGCCCTTATGACTTTATCGTCTGGATCTCGTCTTTTTTGTATCGGACATATGGTCTTGTGGCTTCCAATACTTTGCCTTTTTTGCCTCTTTTATGATTCGCATAAATTGTGCCATGTATCGTTGTATCTGCTTAATTTTCAATAGAAATTATCGTATAGGACTTAAGACTCTCTTGTAGATAAAGCAGCGCAGTAACTGATGATACTTCATAACTGAGTCAAGAGGATCAGTCAACCTGAAACCATTGCTATTGTTTTAGGGTTTGCAGTATGCTGGCTGCCCAACTTTATCGTCTGGTTTCTTGTCTTCTTTGTATCGGACTTACGGTCTTGTGGCTTCCAATGCTTTGCCTTTTTTGCCTCTTTTATGGTTCCCATAAATTGTGCCATGAATCCTTGTATCTGCTAGCAGTAAATTGCGTATTATAAGAACATGTAAATACTATGGCTACTCTATTGAGAATTTGGACTTACTTGTTCAAAGTCTGATCCTTTCAGTTTTTGCATCTGCTATTTAAGAGTGAGTGTCCAGAAAAATCAAAAATTGAGCGGCAAATTTCAAAATTTTAAAAACGCTCAAACTTTGGCTATTAGTGGTCCATATTGAACTATTTATCGCTGTGTGGTTCATTTGTGAAATGGTCTTTTGTTTCGGCAGAAAATGACGATACTCGATTTCGGAGACAGGCATTGAAAAATAGGGCTCAAAAATTAGGTATTTTGAAGCTAACGGCCCTCCGTAACTATAACTCCAGAAGACATTCAGTTGCAATCAGCTTATTCTACAACTTTTGCAGGTTTTATTTTGCAATTCCTATGACATTTGAAAAACAATAAGATATTGAGTGAGACCTAAAGGAGAGCCCACTGTTTTTCCATGGAAATTACTGGCGAACTTCAAAAAATAGTTTATCCTACTACCTTAATCACAAATCCAATGAAATTCATCTCATATAATTCACGAGAAATGAGCTCTTAGCTGATGTAATTCTTTTTTTCTGGGGAAATTCGGTTGTGCTGTATGAGAGAGCGCTCAAAATTGCAATTTTTCGTGAAATGAGACAAGCGATTGCGTGACCGACCGTGACAGACAGCTCTGTCATTCCAGCCCAAATCCCCAAATTCGATAAAAATATATCTTCTCCTTCTTGCGGAGTTTGGCTATTTATTACTTTTCGAGAAAATACAGCAGCTAATGGCATGCTTGTTTTACCACTAACTTTTATGATATTTTTATGTGAACAGTGTATATGCAGTGCTTAAGAAGTGTACATGTATTTTCATTATTTTTTTCTTCAGGTGAATGACGCTGTTTTTCCGGTACAGTTGATACCATTTCTATTTTTAAAGCACCTGCTAATTGTAAAGAATTCAAAGTTCAAAGAATCAAGGTTTCATCATTGATCAATAGGGGCTACGCAATTTTTGATCTAATAGACTTGAACTATATAACAATTATTCCTCGAGCCTGAATGGGCTCTGAGTCAATAACCC
>JAHPZR010005316.1:90000-117500 GCA_019787425.1 Platygyra sinensis
TTCAAACTTTGAACAAAAATTCACACCTAGAAAACAATTCTGGAAACCTTAACTAGGGAACTAAATGCACTAACGTAATAGAGTTCGAAATAATTCTGTTCTTTAATACATCTTTCTTCGTATAGTATCTGATTTACTCGTTCTTTCGCTCGTTAGATTTTTTGCGAATGGTTTGTAGACGGCGCGTCAGCCGATTCAATGGCAAAGTTGCGTAAACAAACGCACTTCTAAGCCAGTTTACGGCAAGAAAAAAAAAAGATAAAAATGTTATTGGCCGGCTTAGGGTCGATCCGTATAGGGAAAAACTGTGACCTCGGGCTTGAAAATGTTGCCCTCGGCCTGCGGCCTCGGGCAGCATTTTCAAGACCTCGGTCACAGTTTTCCCTATACGGACCTCCCAGCCGGCCAATAACATATATATATGTAACAAAATCGTCATAGTGATTTTTTCGTCGTGCGTGACATTATAGGAACATGTTACATATCCTTTCTGGTTCACCCAGGCTGAAGTCCATGCAATGCAGTTGCTGAGTGCTTCAAGATATGTAACAAAATCGTCAAAATTTTTATTCGTCGTGCGTGGCATGATAGGAACATGCTGTGGTGGGTTCTGGTTCACCCAGTCTGAAGTCTATGCAGCACAGTTGCTGAGTACTTCTGGATATGTAACAAACTCGTGATAGTGATTTTTCCGTTGTGTAGTTTCCAGAATCGCTTCGCAGTACTTGAAAACAACAAGATTATGAGCTCGTGATTTCTATCACAGGGTCGTAACGAGGTATATGGGATCAGGAATCAAAGGCCTAAAAATGGGTGGGATCCGGCATCATATCCCAGGGATCTGGGATCACAACCACCGGGATCGGGATCAGCGGTGTTTTTCATTGGATCAAGGATCAGGCGTTCTGGATAACCAAAGGGATTCACGACGCGCACCGTAACAGGGTTTTTTAAAAGCTGTTTGAAATTTTATGGTCCAGCCATACAGTAATTCTTGGTATTTAGTCTAGCTGACTGATAGATGACCGGAGATCGGAACCAGGGGGTACTGGTTACGGGAAAAAATACTCGCTCTTCATTGCCAGCAAGCAGGATTTTGAAGTTATCAGACTCCCAGCCAGCGATCGATTTTGAGGTCGTCAACGAGCCAGCAGCCTTTATGCACACAATACACAAATGTTTAGAGCACATTTCAAAGTTCATAAAAGGTTTTTAGCCTTTCTCTTATCAAGGGAATTCCAACACATGAGCAGATTGCCGTCCAAAACATTTGTATGCATTCTACTAGCCGTTTAGGCGAAATATGCAGTTATTAAACGCCTTCTAACAAACACAAGCTCAACTTTATGACCACTAGAGATTGGATCGAAAATGCTGACACCCGATTGGCTTACATGACTTTTATAAAGGGCCAATAGGATCAATGCAAACTCGATCCTAAAGCGCAATGTAGAAAGGCTGCCAAATCGTCTTTTCAATGGGAACGGAATTGAGAAAACATCTCTACTTTTCCCTTAAGAAACTTGCAACACTGTTTGACTTCAAACAACAGCTGAAGAGACTCGCGAAGAGTCGAAACTGCCGGCCCTGTTGTAGCCTATGCAACTGTTGCAGTAACAATGTGTGTGAAAGAGCCAGACTACCTAAAAGAAATGCTTGTAAGAGCAAAGCTACAATTTGAAGGCTTTGATAATGCGACGCAACCACAAAAACCACACTGGGAGTCCGTGCGGCCTGCGATTGCTTTTTCTTACGGAACTGAGGCCGCGGAGTGTTTGCTAAAGAATTTGGACAAGGCATGCGGCAGCAAAGAGTAAGAGACAAGACGAAAGAAAAGGCTTCAACCCTTCCTCTGGCCCTAAGAATAATCCGAAGAGTTCGAAAATGAAAATGCTGTTGATTTGCTCGAAGAGCTGCAAGCCTTATACGCAGGCCAAAGATTGAAATTCGTGCAGGTCGTTTTGCAGATAGAGGGAGATGTAGTTGCCGCAAAACACATCTGGAAAGTTATTTGGAGCCTTTTTTTCCTAGCTATTCTTTTCGAGGACCTTCATCGAAGCAATGATGGCATCTTTGAGCGCACCACGCGTATTAACTGGCCTGAGCCGTCAGAGGAAGATGCGTTAGTATATACTGCAGGCAATGAAGACAACAAAAACCCGCCTCAGTGTATTTTAGATATTGCACTGAACAGTGGTTCAGGATGGTGAGAAATGTATCCTAAGTCGAAACGAGGAGCAACACCTGAAAAACTTGGTTAACGGGTCCGTTTATGTGAGCAGTGGTGAGGAGAAAAGTGATGGTGATAACCATAAAGACGATGATAATCAACCGACGCGTTTCGAAGCTGCACGCAGTACATCCGGCAGGAGAGTGGCCCGATTTGTGCTTTTACAACCTCGGAAAAAATATATCCCCGGCGTTTCCAGAGTCAAACTTTTTTCAAGATGCACGTTTTCTCGATAGATTCATTTCAATAGATTTCTTACAAAGAAGGCATTGTAGAGTCACGCGTTGAAGACCCCGCGGATCTATTTCAGATGTCTGGAAAACGCGAATAGCGAATAGTGCAAACAAACAAAAAAAAAGAAAACTGGTGTTAACTGACCAGGTCGTATATATGCCTATGAAATTTTAAAGTTTGAAGCATCATGAAACGATGATTCTTTTTCAAACGAATGGTCAAGAAATGTTACTGCGATGTAATACGTTTTATTCCAATTTTGGTTATTACCATGGAACTTTTTAAAAAGTTTTCGAGGCTAATAGTATCGTCAATTTCAAGCCTTTTACGGGAAATTTGTTTCCCTGAGTTTCCCTCATAAACGTTTAGGAATTGTATAGTATCGCACTAGTTTGTTCTGAATTTAGTGAAATTAACCTCATTTCATAGTTAAATTTGAGCAAAATCAAGAATGTTTACACGTGTCAAATAAGTGTCGGACCCTTCGTTGAAGATTGTGATAGGTTATATTTTGTAACGTTAAAATCTAACAAAAGAAGTGGGGATCAAGTTAATTCAGGTAGGATCCTATTAAATGCTTTAGTTCATTATACTGAATATAGTGAAAGAAAAGTGAAGTAGCGTATTTTTATTTTAGTATAATAATGTCGCATTGGCGCAATGAAGAGGAAGTCCCCTGCATGGGATCAACAAAACTTTGCGGTATCAGGGATCAAAATTCTCATCAATTTTGGAATCAGGGATCAAAAATTTGGGTAAAAATACGGGATCAGCGATAAGAAAATATACCTCGTTACGACCCCGCTATCACGCATAGTAATCGTGAGCGTAACCTCTTGAGAGGTTTTTGAAAATCTCGTTGCAATAATTTTTGAGAATTTCTGACTGATTAACATAAACTGATTTTCAAAGTGTCTGTACACATGACGCGTTTTGTGCAACACAAACGATCACTGTCGGGGATATGATTACACTGGAATGTTACAAGCCACTGGTAACCCGTGGAGATGTAGAACTAAAAGTTTTTCATCTCCGCGGGATCCAAGGTCTGTTTTTTGGTTGCTAAGAACGTCTGGCTCGTTATGCTACAACATACACCGTATACTGTGTTATAATGGAAATAATAAAATAAAATTTGTAATAAATTAATATTAGAATTTGGTATCTTTGTAAATATTATATGCTATAAAATTCGTTATGCTCAGAATAAAAATTAGAGGATGAGTCTTATCCCCTTGAACAGGAGCCCGTGCCTTGAATAAGAATTCTATAGTACAATAAGAAAGTGCATTCACACGTAGCAGTAGGTATTAAAACTTTAAGGTATCAGTGTACCCCAAATTTGATCATTTTTCCAAAAATTTGTTTTTCGCTTTTTCAGATAGATATTATTGCAATCTTTCATTTAAAGAAAATTATATGAAAAAAGATTGATTCTAAGCAAAGTTATTAACGAAAAACGTTTCTTTCCATTAATTATCTCTAATTGATAGTTGTCAACACCCTGTCAACACTTTGTCACGAGAGTAAATTTGCATTAAAAACTCGCGTGACAGACGCAATGTTGTTCGATTTGTCGATGTACTACTTCGAGTATTTAAAGACTATAAATTTAATAGCCTATATCTATCCCATGTCATCAAAGAAAAAACGCAAAAGTTCTTGTCCTTTTGCTAGTGCGAAGTTCTCAAGAAACCTTCAAGGAGGACAAAGGGTTCAATTTCATTCGTGAAGGAGCGAGCGGATGTGTTTGCGGCTAGTGATCAAGAACAAAATCGATGGGAGAACGATACCGTTAGTGCTAGCCGGGCGAAAACTGAAGGCAAAGGCAAAGATGAACCCGCAGAACCGGACTCACAAGAGTCATGGCAAAAGTTGGTAGAACAACAGTTGCCGTCGATCACCTGCAAGAAAATCTCTTGAAATCAGTTTCTTCTCGGTTTTGTCACGTAGATGTGACTTTGTTGGAGAATGTCTTTGTAAGATCCGGGCTTGGTTCATGTTGGATCGTGTACTGTCAAAACGAGGATTGCCTGTCGAGGACTTTGCATTTCTCTGATCATAATTCCCTAAGCGCTTTCGCCGTTCGAAGTTGTAACTTCTTGATCGATATTAGTCCAGTCCCTGAACTCTCCTTTCTTCCCGCCCTCTATATAGGGGCTGAACCCGGGCGGGCGAAAGAAGAGTCCAGGATAACTTGCATGCGCATGCTCAGAACGAACCAATCAAAAATCACTAGGGCCCAACCACGCTGCTCGCGTCAATGTGTCGCGCAATGCCTTTTTCAGCTCGCGCTCTCAAAAAAAAAATTCTTTGACGTTGATATGGTGGTAAAAAAAACATAAAAACCTAAAAAACCGAAATATGGTTTATCGTGGTCTGTACTCTTATCGACAACGAGAAGGCAGTATTACTCATTGTTTCTGCATGTTGAGCGAGGTAGCAAAAGTTTTCGAAAGGAAAGTCTGACGCGTACAAGTAGCTCATTTGCATAATGCAGCGCGTGCACTTTCATGTCCGAGTCGGTGTTTTCATATTGTGGTAAAAAACAAATCGAGTGTGATTTAACGTGGCACTGGTGAATTCCACTGATTTGTTGCTTGTGTATCATTATTCAGAAAATCGCGCCACAAGCCAAATCTGGTTAGTACTTCCAAATATGGTTTTTTCCCCCGATTTGGGGGGGAAAAAATGGCGGCGTTCTGAGCATGCGCATGCAAGTTATCCTGGACTCTTCTTTCGCCCGCCCGGGTTCAGCCCCTATATACAGGGCGGGAAGAAAGGAGAGTTCAGGGACTGGACTAGATCGATATCTGCACGCGTAAGTCCCGAAGGTTTCCTTTCCCTGGTTTACGCAAACGCTTTTTCCCTGTCTTCAGCATCTCTCAAGCTGTTTCGTTAGAAGGAATGTGAATCCACATTAGCCAGGGCTTTTAAAAAGCAGAAAACCAAAATTTGACCGAAAATTTTTCAGTCCTTACTAACCTTGTTGCGCGAGCGGGGGAAATCAGATCTTGCAAAAGGATATTTCCGCCTGGTAATTGATATGAGCTCCATTGTTAAAGTAAAATAATCTTTCCCTTGATCCATCAACAGGTCATTAATTTTCTGACATCTTATGTAATTATCTCCTTACACCGGAAGAACGCCCTAAAGTATATTTTCCTTCATATCTCGAAACGGAAATTTCAGCGAATGAAGCGCACATTTTGAGTTCCTTTCCGGCGAATTTTCAACGTTTTTCGCTGAAATTTGAAGAGAACGTTGTCCGATAATCGGACAAAAAAACGGTGTCGGGGAATTTTTATTTTTTGCTTCTCTCAAAAGTTATGGTTATTTTAGTGAAGAGAATGCATGTTTTTTAACCTTTCAAAGTTTAACTGGGTGTCAGAAACAAACCAGACAAGTAATCAAACTTTCCCGACACCATTTTTTAGAGAAAGGTGTCAAGAAGACATGGCGATATTAATCGCGTTCTCCCGCTCAAATCCGACCGGAAACGAACTTGATTAGTGAACCTCTATACTTCGAGAAATAACGCGCTGTAATCGGGAAACCTTATTTTTTTTTTTTACGTTAGTGAATTAACTGTCATAATCTACAATTATTAAGCTTTCAGAAAATATACACTTTAGTAGGGTTTGCGTCAACCGTCCGACCGTAAAGCGGCGCCAAAGAATGATGGTCATTTGGGGTACACTGCATGATACCTTAAAACTGTTAACCACATAAACAGCAACATTAACACTGCCATCGGTACTTTTAGCAAAAATTAAGAACCACGAAGTATGGTTTTCATTGGCAGCGAGTCTACCTGCAACATACAGTGAACCCTGTGTATTCCATAAACAGTTTCGATATTTAACTGTTCAACATATAAATTTTATAGTAAAAATATAAATATTAGAATTTGGTATCTTTGTAGTATGCTATAAAATTATTTCTGCCCACAATAAAATTAGAGAGTATTGGTCTTATCTTCTTGAATAATGATTCCATAATAAAATGAAAAAGTGCATTTACATGTAGTGGTAGCGTTAAAACTTTAACTCTTACCAACATAAACTAGTCAACAATATAAACAGCAACACTGCCACTGGTGCTTTTAACAAACATTAAGAACCACAAAGTGTGGTTTTCATTGGCAGACAGACTATCTTCGCTCCAGGACATACTCGTCTGAGCAAAACTGTTAAGGTTTACGTGTCGCTATGGTAAAACCACATAGGAGAGTTTGCGTTGGCCTGTCTATTAACTTTTCAAAAAGGTAAATCGCTCGAAGACAAACTCGCCAGAACAAAACTTTAGAGGCTTACGTGCCACTACCGTAAAACCACATAGGGGCGTTTGTGTTGGCCTGTCTATGACGTTTTCAAAAAGCAATATTTGTCTGAAAAAAAAATTCGTGCAGAGGGTTTCACCTGAAAAAAAATTTCTGCACAAGCCGTGAGCGATGCAAGCTGAAAATTCCCCTCCCCCCATCACTTTTCTAATGGTCCGTCCCTAAGAGAATTTTGTCCCAAATCCTCCATGTCCTCCATTATTAAACGCCGCTGGTCACAGCTGTTTCATATTTTCGCGCCAGCAATCCGCGCGAACATTTTGACTTCCGTTCAAGATTTTTTTCGATTTCAAACAGCCAATCAAAAAAATTTGAATTAATTCGGAAATCTATATGTCTCCAGAGCCCTCCGATTCTCGTGCCAAGTCCCCGCCGGCTAAGAGATAAGAAAAGAGCTATGGGGACGAAAATGAAAGTTGCTTAAGCACACCCATACCAATTTACCCTAGGAAAAAATAAACATGTTATTTGCCGGCTTAACGACGTTCGCGCCCAAAAACCTCCCACGTACAGATTTTTTTTGAAACTTTGACTGCAGGTAGAAAATGATAAGATTAGACGAAAAACGTAAAAAAAATCGGGGGTCACCGAACTCGTTTTGAAGATAAGGCGCGTCACAGATCATAGCATTTCTAGGATTTCCAGCCACTGAGGCGACTCTGCCGGGATTCATTACTATCGGAATATATTTAAGTTGAAGAATCATATCTAAGTTATGTGTGTTTAACACAGCATATATAGGCCTATTTTTGATAGATCTTTGCTACATGTTCCATTAAATCAGCTAAAATTAGCCTTAAAAAAATACAACTTTTAGTTACGCACACCTGTATCCATGTACCAATTCGACCCTATTTGAATAGTATATGAGAAATAATTAAAACTTCCCACGTACAGATTTTTTTTGTTTTTTAGTATAATGGAAAGAATCAGAAAAGGAAATGATCTGCCGAAAAAAAAGTGGGGGTCACCGAGCATCCAACAAAAATATTCGCACACAAAGTTAACGCAAAGGCCATTAGCTCTATACTTTGTTGAGTTTTCGACTCGGTGCGCGCGCTTGAAAATGACGTGGCACGCGCGTAGCCAATGAATAGCGTGCGCACTAGAGATGCGCAGTAGCAATGGGCGCGAACGTCCTTAAGGTCGGTCCTTATGGTATCAAGTGATAAAGAGTGGTTATAACGACCCATCAAAATCAAAGCGCTGGAAACCGTTTTGAGCCACCGAGTAGCACTGGGGATTAGAAATTAACAGATTTCTTTACTGGGGCGATCATCGAAACCAGAAAAGCGGCGAGATGGAAGGTAGCAGCAGCTTTCTTTCTTAGTTTCTCGAACAGTCTTCACTGCCTCAAAATGATCGATCGTTCTGCTGGCTTGCTAAAGCTTTTAAAATCGTAAGTATACACTCGGTTTATACTTTTAGAGTTGAGATCTGTTATATATTCGTACATCCGTTATTTATTTGTCGTTTCATGAAAGATTATCACAAGCAGAGAAGAAGCTGAATCTGCGAAGGAACATTCTAGACATTACGCCATGGTCCACTTGCTTTAAAAACAGTACAAATGGCTTTGCTCGCAAATTCGATACAATTATAACAGAGCGTGAAAAAAACCCCGAACATTTTGGCAATGGCTATAGGTTAGTGATCGGTAGCGATCCAATGAAGTTTTACAAGTTGTAGCAAGGTTTTGGTATTTGATCCACTTGGTGAAACATTGTCCATTGTGTTATAGACTAACAACAAAATTAATATGCGAAATAGAAATATTAATGCAACAAACATTCCTCGAAATATAACCAACTGCCACTTCTCATCTGGAACCCGTTTCTCGAACTTACAAAAAAGTTTCGCACATGTCGACAGGCCTGAGCAAAATCTCCAACCTTACGACTGCAGAGCTGTTTGATACACATATTCTTAATATGAAGAGAGGTTCTCTTCGTACAAGAAGTGAATTGTTCCAGTTCGTTTCCCCTAAGTTGAAACGCTTTTCATTGTTTCGTAAAACTGACCAGTTTTTTTCGTTAATTTTTTAAAACAGTTTAAACTTGGTAGATCTCGGGGCTCCTTTTGTCAAGGTAGTTTTCGCTTCCTCTTATCGTTTGCCATTACAAGCAAACTTCTGAAACAAAATTAACAAATTATCACGATTCATAACTGATTAAATTTGACATACTGCGTCATCATTGTTTTGCGGGGCAAGGAATATAATCAATGCAATCTTGCATAGTTTTACTTTCCTTGAATTAAAACTATATTTGTTTTGCGGTCAAAGAATGAATACGGCATGATATCACGTGACAAGACCAGGCAATTTTTACAATTTAGCAATATTTGCTTTGCGTTCAAACTGAGCGTGAAATTAGATATGGCATGACGAGGCAGCTTTTAGATTGAAAACGTAACTCTCTTGCGTTTAGCCGGTGTCGTCCTCAGATCGATATATTTTTTAGAATCCGGGTGCAATCTTTCTTGCTCATCGACCGACACGTCAACTAGACTACGAGAAGTCTCTCTTTCGCTTAGTCCGTCGTGTGTGACGCGAAAGAAAAGTGCGAAAAACAAATGGCCGTGTTATTTCTTTCGCGTCACGCACGACGGACTAAGCGAAAGAGGGACTACTCGCAGTCTACACGTCAACCGACCGCTTTGGGAGCACTCGCTCTGTCACTTTTCTGCTAAAAACGAAAACTGATTCTACCAGAAATTTGGTCCAACAATCAACCACTTTGCAATTATTAACGATGGGCAGAAATTTCTGCTGTGGAAAAAAATGGTTAGAGTGAACAAGCTCAAATTTCGTTCAGCCAAATACTGCTCAGTGTGACGAAAAATAGCATCAACATTCACAAATGTCACGGTTAGCGTTGCATGAAGCGAAAAGAACTCTCTTGATGTGTTCTCTATGCATTTCACTATCATGAAATCCACTTATTGTAGTAATTAATAAGATTTTAGTTGTTAGTGAAATGTAAAAGAGTAATTTTCAATTTCCTTGTCATTAGCAGCGGTACACAACATGTACAGATCTCTGTCTTTAATAGACCCTTTGCATAAATGGCGCCTAAATTTGAATAACAATACTTGGTACATCCTTAGCCTCACATTCATGTGAAATTTCCTTTGTCTTGAAACTTGAACGTGAGGCTAAGAATGTACCAAGTATTGTTAGTCAAATGAAGCCGCCATTTATGCAAAGGGTCTATGGTGTCCGGCTATTGTGTTTCATGGAGTGTTTCACTTTTCATGATTTCCCGATATTTTGCAGTGATATCAGTCTCATTGAGTTCTCCAAACGTTAAAAATCAATAAATCTAATGTCAAAACTAATTCGCAATTTCAAAACTGATTCGCTGAGAAAATTAAAAAACAAATTTCAATTAACTCAAAAACTAAAGGAATATGAGGTACTAATATCTGTTTACTTTCCAGCTCATTAACGTCTTTTGTTCGAAAACCATCGCATTTCGAATTTCGGAGTTATGGCAGTGCGGGCCGATAAAGCTAAGATCGCTTTTGCCGAAAAATGTACACTATCTCGTGATTTTTCGCCAGTTTAGGAGTTTAAAATGCCACTCCGACGAAAATTTTCGAATACATTGTTTTTGCATTTTCTGAATCTTTAAGTGGTACTTACTCACCTGTTCAAGCCGTTTTGTCCAACAAACGCGAGAATATGTGTTTCTTTACGGTTTTTCCCGAAAAGACTTTGTCCGCCATCATTAGATCATGTTTCTGCAACCCCATAAGGCCTTGCTGCTTTGTGATGTCATACTCCTAACCTACTAGGCGCACATGGTGAATTTTGTTATAACATCTCTATGTAGTTCGCAGTTAACTGGTTTCTGCTCATTTTAGTCCTACAATAAAAAGTGAGCGAGATAAGTGGTTGAGATTCGTGCACACTCACCGCGCGAACTTCAACCCGAGCGGAAAGTTTGTGGCGGGTGTGTTCAATCCATTTCTCGCAGGAATGTTTTTCAAGAGCGTTTCATATGGAAGGCTGTCGTCGTCGGCTTATTCCTAGCTCACTTCCTGCAATATGGAAGATCGAGCCAGGGAAACAATCTTCCAAACGACAACACCGCAAGGTAAGTCTTGTTTAAGGTGATTCCTCAGTATTGCATTGCGCATCCCTACTGCGCGCGCTTTTTTGCGTCATTAGCGCGCGCAAATAAGCGCGTGTACGTGCTAAACGTGAGAAATTTCCCTCAAGCAAGGCTCGACAACGAAATAAAAGCTCGTTTTTCTCCTAAACGAGCATGGTGACCTATATTTTTTATTGCATAATAATAGTGCCCATGTTATCCTCTTTAATCTAAAAAAAAGTTAAATTTTATCGGAAGGAAAAAAGGATATAGCTGAAAGCGTGCACAAAACCGTTACTCTAGGATGTAAATTATGACCACGAAAGCATCGATTCGACGAACGCATTTTGTCCACCTCGTTTTTAATGGTGCGATTTTTTCCACAAATTTTATATGATATTATTCCATATGTTCCATACTTTCTTCCTATCAAGTTTTCTTCCGAGTATTACTTTGATAAACTGTACTTTCAGCTACAGCAAAATGTAACGTGGACGCGCGAGATTAGCACGAGTACAAGCATAAATGGGGCAAGATTGGCCCGTCGTATCTCTTTTGCGAGAATGGTGACCTATCTTTTTTATTTTATTTTTCGAAACAGTGCTTTGTAACAGTGCTTTGTAGGGAACATTCAGAGAAAGTTTTAAAAAAATGCATCGGCAATTTTCTTTTTCGTAGAAGTATCCTATATGTTTATTCCCAGACATCTGCAATTTGTCAATATATTTTCAAGTAACTCATCATGTTTAGTATTGTTCATATCGCCACACTATTGTATTTTAGTTTTTTATCCCTTCTGTTCATTTCAGTCATGTGGGGCGCTCGGAAGATGCTAGTTTACCGAAGAGCCTTTCAATGGTTTCCAAAATTTTCAAATCAACCGTAAATAATTTACTGTTTCTTTTTCTCAAACACAGGTTTCTGTATCAACTTTCCATATAGATCATAAATGAACTGTAACATTCCTCACACTCACCGGAAGTTTCATCGCATACATACATCTCAGATGTATGTTAATTAGGCGCCCTTCACGTTATTTAATCTGGTAAGAGCTGTTCTTTTCGCTTGATAGAGACAATGTTGTGACCGAAACTCGTTTTCGTTAGAGCGTTTTGCTGTGTACATTTCCGTTGACCTAACATAAGCTCAAATGTCCCACAGTTTTGTACCCATTGCGAGATCTGTTTGAATAAAATGGCAGTTTAAACTCAGTTCCGTAAGCGTGGTATATTAAATAAGTTTCCTAGTCCCCGCCTTGTGTACCTTGGTAATTATGCTGGACACATGCGTAATTTTACAGGTAGTGTGGATTGTTGGGGTTTTTAGGGGGAGCAAGGTCAAGCCATTTTATCATGCAAGGGAGGGGTTTGCATGGGTAATGGAATGGACCCATTGCGAGATCTGTTTGAATAAAATGGCAGTTTAGACTCAGTTCCGTAAGCGTGGTATATTAAATAAGTTTCCTAGTCCCCGCCTTGTGTACCTTGATAATTATGCTGGACACATGCGTAATTTTACAGGTAGTGTGGATTGTTGGGGTTTTTAGGGGGAGCAAGGTCAAGCCATTTTATCATGCAAGGGAGGGGAGGGTTGTCTAGCTTGAGAAAATGCAGTTTTGATCAAAAGTATACACCGAATTGCAACATAGAAGAAATGGGGGGTGGCAGTGTCTTTAAAATAATCCCTCTAGAGTTCTGAAAATTCCATGACTTTTCCAGGACCTCTGTCATGACCCTCCGTATTTTTCCATAACCTAAATTTGGCCATTTTTCTTGGAAAAGTTTCTTGATTGTGTGCAACTTTTTCTCTGTTTCCTGAGTTTGCAGATGCAACTGAAACTGAACAAACTATTTTATTTCCATGGCTTTCCATGACCCACACTTAAATTCCATGACTCTCCAGGCCTGCATAAAGAAGACTGATCTATAATTCCAGGACTTCCTATGTTTACCATTACCCATGCAAACCCTGATTACTGTTGCTTAATTTCTATTTCAGTTTTTTCCCTTTAAATTTATCTCAGTAGGCCTTGTTGATATTGCAATTAGATGTATTTGTAAACAGGAGGAATAAACAGAAAACAGAGAATACCGTGACATTCTCTTATTTTTATCGAAATGAGTTTGATATTTCGGAATACAATCAATCACACAGTCAAATTGTTAACGTTATCGAGTTGCTGTGGTGTACTGTGCCATAAAGTGTGAGACACTGTGTAGCATGCAGTACACTCCCCAAGGAATATATTTCATTTCTGGAGTTTTAGCCAGTTGGAGTTCTGATAGGATTTGAGCATTACTAGTCTATAAAAGCCAATTTCATTGTTGATTTTTAAGGAAGAATATTACTACAGCTATAAGTGAGCACCTCCTACATGTTCAGCACCATACTTTTTTGGCTGTTTAGAGTCTAAAATTAACTTTTTGGACTTTGCCGCGCTACAGCTTTCGACTTTTTATAACCTTTCCATCACAAGCTAGCGATTTGCAGTCGCCATCAGTTTTCCCCTTTATGGCAATAGAAGTCAAGATGAAAAGTCTGCTATTGGCAAAAGTGGTCTGAATTTTTCTGTCAGTGTAATTGCTTTGGACAAAAATCAAACTTAACATTAATTTGGGAATGAGATATATACATGACAGTGACATAGTCCTGAATATAGTTATTCCCCCTCTGGTGACCAGTTACAAAATTTTGATCATGTGTAAACTTTTTAGCAGCACTGGCAGCTAGGAAGGGATGATTTCAGACTCTGCTGTTGCCCCTCTCTAATTCCAATTTTTGGGGTTTCCCACTGTCTCAGGTGTCTGTGCTGTTGCCTTCAGCAAACAATGTGTTAAACGCTTTCTTCTCTTTCATTTTAAGCCCCATTGCTGCAGTAGTCAAAACCCAACTATTCAGACAGACACTTTCAAAACCTGGATGCGAAAGTAACGACATCTGTCAACCTCCATGCAACATCTACATTCTTCATGCTGGACAACGAACTCCAACGAACAATTTCTACACTTGCACCTATGATTATAACATCGTGCAATATCTACGAAACAGACATTTCCGAAAACTGTGAAACAGATCGAATCCAACGTACGTAACTTCCTTTGCAGCAAACTACTTGGAAATTAGCTCTTTTTACAAAAATAGACGCATTGATAAAAGCAGAAAGAATCGAAACGAAGAAACCAAATAAAATACCAGTCTGATAGATCTGTCTCGTCAGCAAATCGACTGAGAAGCATGTCCTCAGGCTCTTCTTCTTCCCGTCTTCAGCTATTTGGTCAGCGTACTGGGTAGCTTCTTCTTCGGTGGCAATTGGCTCGCACTATCATCGTATGATTAGAAATATTCACTTGCCGAGCGGAAGCTAGCATCTGAAGACTCAGAGCAAACTTCACTACTGCTTTCAGACAAACTTTACTGACCGAAAATGAACTGGTGAATCGACAGACATTTCGCTAATACTAAGATAAAAACCCAACTGATATCATGTAATAGGCGATCAAAGGTAAATCAATCGGCGTTAGGTGTATGACGTCACAAGTATCACTGCCGCTGCGAAAATAGCGGTCTCAAGTGGAACCAATTTCGAGTAATGGCGGACGAAAAATTTCACTTTTCGAGTGGCGAAATTTTAATGAAGGAAGTCTTTTTAATTCCTTCTTTCTGGATTTAAGGACATCGTACATGATGGTAAGTTATTCTGTTTAAAAAAAGTAGGAAAAAGAAATGTGAAATTTCGTCGCAGTGGCTCTTTAATTATTAGGAAAAGTGCTCGTGTAAACGTTTTTTGGTTCGGTTCAGATAAACTGTCGACTAGATAGTCAAAGTAATTTCCAGATGTTTACACTATTTACCGGCTGCCATTTGGAGGACCAAGGAGGTACTAAGCTATATAATTTTGCGCGGAACATTTCGACGAATATCTCACCTTTGGGGCAACGCATATACCTTAAACTTGGAGGACTGTCTTCTTTATTTATGATCTTTAATATCAGAATTTCTTGCTTTTATCCACTGAAGGGTTTTTGATTTTTATTTTTATTGCGTGACAATGAACTCATGTCTTTTTCAAACTACCCCTACTACCCTATTCACGGGGGCTTTTCACATGACGTCACTACAATTCAAACTAGAAAACTATTGATCCTCTTGAGATTTTACTTTCATGATGTATAAGAGTAGCTGAAATCTATTATTCAAAAAAATTTTCGCTCAGAATGGGTCCTTGATTTTGTGATAGACTATGTGACGCGGTATTTACATGACGGCCGAGAGAGCTGTCATGTTGGTTTAAAAAGTGACTTATTTCAAAGGGAACCCGAACACTTTATCAGTCTTTTTGAGTTGCTTTTTGAGAGTGAGTGAATGAATGAATGAATGAATGAATGAATGAATGAATGAATGAATGAATGAATGAATGAGTGAATGGATGGATGGATGGATAGGATAGGATAGGATAGGATAGGATAGGATAGGATAGGATAGGATAGGATAGGATAGGATAGGATAGGATAGGATAGGATAGGATAGGATAGGATAGGATAGGATAGGATAGGATAGGATGGATAGGATTAACCTGAGTATCAGGCCTTTCTTAGCAAGAGGGTAGGGAGGGAGGAATTGCAGAGAAAGGCCTGACACAAACGTGTTTATTGGCTCATGTCGTACGTCCAGATTCTGGACGTGGCGCTGATTGGATAATTTACAATGCACCCTGACGTCACACCACCGGAAATAAAAATTTCATGCTGGCATATTCTGTGAACTGATCTCGACGAGAACGAAAACTTCGCTAGATATTTATTTCTTTGTGATTATGGAAAGCGACGACTTCAAAACGGCTCTTGAAGTCGCTCTACAGTTCTTTCCTGGAATTGAACTAAAAAGAGAGAACAGAAATTGTGCCTCGAAAGCCTGCTTGTCAAACGAAAAGATTTCCTCCTCAGGTTTTTGTCGGCTCGGGATATCAGACTGGTTATTTCATCGTCCAGCTCTGAGTATTGGTCAGAAAACAGAGCTCTCTTTGTTCAGCGGTGAGGGTCTTCGTTGAGCTCCTTTAACTTCATTTTCACAAGTCGGCTGCTTGCCTTTGGAGTCACTTCAGTTGCGAGATCGCTTGCCTCGAACAGGAATTGAACTACTAGGACAGGCTGTCGAAGGTATTTGTGGCCGGGAGCGCTTGATCTTGAAGCAGCTTGAAGCTATAAGTTTTTCGCCGTTGTCGAGTGCTCTACCACTCGCCAATGCCTCCCGTAACTCAGCGAACATTCTGTAGCAATTCACTATTTTCCTAGCGCATTTTTTGCAAACAGTCTTTTCGCCATCTTCACTATCTTGAATGACAACAATTCTCAACTCAAGCAATAATTCCACAAGAATGATAGGTTTTTCACACAAAACATTAGAAACCTCTTTGTTAAAAGTTTCAGCAAACAGCGGCACCGTGGTGACACACTTTCCATACTCTTTGTGAAAATTTTCGAGGCAAATTGTGCAAATATTCTCAGTGCGGGCCATAGACATTTCTGTCTATATCGTTTCTTGCAACATGATTGGTCGAGGCAAAACCAAAACAAAGAAATTTGGCCGAGAGGAACTGGGTCGACTTAGACCTTGGGCACGGAAATATGAACGGCGGCCATATTGCAACGCGGCAAGATCACCGTAAAAAAAAACACAATAGCCTGCGTGGCAGGCCGTAGAAAGGGAGTGAGGAAAGTCAAACATGTCAAAATGAGCGCGGGATCCCCTACCGCGATCCTCACGCGTCTGTTCTCGCGCTTCATGCGCGCGTCTTTCCCCTTTCCCTCCCCTTCGGACGCCTGCCACGCAGGCTAAAAAAACAACAACAAATGCGACAATACAACATTTATTTCTGGATTTGTTCGTCATGTATCATTTTATGTTCTAATTTTCGAACTCCGCTAAGGTCGTGCGGACTCCATCGAGTACCGACGGCTTCTTCGTACTCGCGAGGTCCTTCAGTTTAATTTAGTTGCCGGGATGTATGCTCCTCCGCCGGCCTGTGTATTTCTTTGGAACTCTTGGGCTGCGTTTGGACGAACAGTAGCCGTCGGTTCTCCATTGACAATGCTTAGAGAGAAGAGACAAACGCAGATTTTAAACAAATTAGGCCTATGAATTCGAAAGCTGTTCGCCAGTGCAAGTAAACTGAATAGCTTCTGGAATTTACCGCGCTTCGTTTCAAATTATGAAACAGAAAAATCACTCAGCCTTGGAAGATTACCGATAATTCACTTACCCTTCAATCCACATCTTGCCACACTTCAGAGGGTAAAATAGCTTCCTGTTTAAAAAATACTGAATTCTGCCGATCTGAGACCCTTGCACATCTAAAATTGCTGTAGCTGCTTATGAAATGTTTTCAACAAAAACCGTTGAAAGTTAAAATAATCTCTTTTCGGCGGGTAGCTAGATACCTATTTGGACAAGGAGGAACATTCCTGTCATAACCGCTCCGGTCACTATCTTAAAAGGTAATAAAATAAGTCTTGTGGTTTGACAAGCACCCCAGTTCTACCCTCATCCCTAACAGGATAACGAGTTCCACCCTCACCCCTTAAGACAAGGAGTTCCACCCTCACCACCTCCAAGACAAGGAGGAGACCCACCCTCACCCCAAATGTCCACACTCACCCCAAGTATCCACCCTCACTCCCTCCAAGACAAGGAGGAGTTCTACCCTCACCCCCTTCAAGCAAGGAGGTGTTCCACCCTCACCCCCTCCAAGACAAGAAGGAGTTCAACCCTCACCCTCTTCAAGACAAGGAATTCCACCTTCACCCCCTTGAAGACAAGGAGTTCCACCCTCACTCCTCAAAGACAACACAGTCAGTATGCATCTCATTCATGTACCTGTTATGGTTAATAAAGAAGATCTATAATGCAATAAACCCTCCTTGTTTGAAATCATTTATTTCTAAGACAGTAGCCAATGACTCTCTGATACAAAATTCCATTTTTGTTATTTCACTGATGCATTTCTATAAATTTTTGTACTTTTAACCAGGAGAAACTTTACACTTGAGTTGCTACTGATAGAACTTTTAGCTTGGAATATCTAGGCCACATTATATTCATCACTGTTCATGCAACCATCTATTGCGACAACGACTCAATGTTAGGAAACCATAAGGCATGAATAGATTATTGAGATAAAATCTAGAATATACATAGTTACACAGAAAACACTGTGATCCTGCCAACAGAGCATAAGATTTCTTCGTGCCAGCAGTTTGTAGAATTTCATTTATAATATATAGAGTCGATATCCGACACAAAATCTGACAAAAGCAGCACAATTTTGCGTTACTGCTCAGTAACAGATACAGAAAATATCCATATTCCCCAACAGAAAGATTGGAAATTCCTGGGGGGGGGGAGGGTGTCAAGGAAATTTATGAAGTTAAGTTGGATTTTCCACTGGTGCTCGGGTTCGGATTAAAAATAATCCCTTCTGTGGAGGAGGTATGGATATTCTATGCATCTGCACAATTTTGACAACTTCATAATATACAACATTGACATTTTACAACATTGACATTTCAAGTCAACCTCTCCATCTTTGCCATCTTTCAAAATAGTCTTTGTCAACTGCTTCAAGGTGCTGAAGCTCTTCAATTATGTCATTGTACAACACAGTGCCTCCTCTTTGTCTGTTTAAATGTTGTTTAGCAAACAAGCACGTTAAATAAATGCAAAAGCAAAGTAATTTAAATTACTTTTAATTAGTAAAGTTAAATCCAACACCAATAGATGGCTTAGAAATAAGTTCTTTCAAATCAGTACATGTTAGAAAACCAGTCATTCTTCTCAAGAAAAACAAAATCTGTGTTTCAGTAAAATGGCTACATGCTCTCCAGATAGCTAAAACAAAAAACTCATTCTTGTTCGAGGTACATGTAGCTTGCTAGCCAATTGATCGACTGTCTCTAAGATAGAAATGAACAGTATCTTACAAATGTTTGCTCATCTGACAGCCCTTACCTCAGGGCAAATCAATTTCTTATTGACCTCTGCAGCTGAGCACATGTCGAAAAGCTTTACCTTATCCTCTTCACTTTTCTTCCCAAGTTTGCTTCTTTTAGACCTTGAACTGAAACAAATATAAATATCATTGTCTACTTTGAACAATTTGCTGTGATGAGAAGTATTAGTTGCTACATGACCTTTCAAGAGATTTCCTGGTATAAAAATATAATTTGAGCTTATAGCCTTTCTGCAACTGCTAAGTAATTTAAGTACTTGTACATCCAGAACAGATACCATTGGGATGAATTTGTCCCAGATTCCTCAATGTTTATTTCAACATGACTCAATAACTCATTCTTAAATAAACTTTTGTCAGCAAAATCAGACTTTCTTGAAAGGACTTTTCCACAGATTCAACAAGCTGTCCTTAAAAATGATTAATAACTATTCATGAGCTGCAAGGGAGGCCAAAATAGGAGCTTAAGAATTGAAAGTCAATAGATATGCAGCAGAAAACACTTAGAGACAAATTATGTCGCCAACAAATTATTTGAATGTCACACTACAACAAAACAACAAGATGCACTTAAATTCTGTTTTGATGTTTTTCATGCAAATCTATTTTTCTCACTGCATTTTTCTCTTCTAAAAGAGTGTGACTGAGGAAGGTTTTGGAGTTGTTATTTATTAAACGACAAAACAGGCTTGTAGTAACAATAAAAATTTTTTTTTGCAGGAATTTACAAATAAAACACAACAAAGGAAATGGTGATTGCGAACTAAAACTAAAAGGAATGAATTTAAAAAAAGCAAATCAACAACAAATAGTTTAAATATTACTAAATGGTTTCTTTTATAAGGAATCTACCAATAGAAGGAATGAATTATTGGGATTTTGATGCAAAGAGTGGTAGTATGACATAAAGTATACTGTACAAATCTGTACGTGAGCTTAATAATGCAAGTCTTAATTCTAAAATTATGACTAAACAATAAATATTTAGCTAACCTCAACTTTTTATTCGTGTGCCAGCATAGATACAACCAGGGATACAACCGATAACTTGGAAAGACGCTTTCTTCGCCACATTCAAACGAGCAATGTAATTCTTCTTTTGCATGTATAAAGACGAAAAGCAAAGGTCTAAAACGAATATAATACGACTATCCACCAACTGAAAAAGAAGAGCAAAACAGAATCATTAGAATAGCAAAGGCTACTAAGACTTACTCTATATTAACAAGCAATGGCGGCGAAGGGCAATACCACGGGTCACACTTCAAATGCCGTGCACTTGAACTAAACCACCGTGCACTTGAATTCTGCTTCGATATATTTGAAGCCCAATTATCAGGGAATACCCCAGTATTTTTCTTTTTTGCTAAAAAAAATCTTACCTACCTCAAATTTCCTCTTGCTTTGTAGCATGTGAGCCTTTCTGAGCCCAATTTAGGTCCCGCAGTTCGACTTCGAATACAAAATTCTTCGACACATTGCAGCCGGCGCCATTTCTGATTGCTTTGAATGGAAGCTCTGTCGGTCCTCTTTCAGGGGAACTGGGACTCATGGGACCAAACAACCGTAGACCAAAATGCTGGGACAAAATTTTGGGGCGGGTATAACTTCTCGAGAATTGTACCAGGACGCCATTTTGATGACGTCGTCATATAGACAGAAATGTCTATGGCCCGCACTGATTCTCGGAAACCCGAACGAAATTAAAAACAACCGCCGTTGTCATCTTTCATGCACGCAAAATTTATGCAAAGTAGACATGACAGCCGGAAATAATTTTGATTGGCTAATGCGTACACTGACGCTTGTCACGCCATGAGGAGGTGGAAGACTGCAATAAAGACCCTTGTGTCAGGCTTTTCTTTGCCGGTTGCTTCCTTCTCCTTCCCCGCGAGAAAGAAAAGCCTGATACTCAGGTTAGGATAGGATAGGATAGGATAGGATGGATGGATGGATGGATGGATGGATGGATGGATGGATGGATGGATGGATGGATGGATGGATGGATGGATGGATGGATGGATGGATAGGAAAACTTTATTTATCCACGGTGATTTTGATCAAAAATTACAAAACATTGCACTTTTGTTCTTCACAAAAGCCGTGCAATGGATGGATGGATGGATGGGTGGATGGATGGATAGGATGGGATGGGATGGGATGGGATAGGATAGGATAGGATAGGATAGGATAGGATAGGATAGGATGGGATAGGATAGGATAGGATAGGATAGGATAGGAAAACTTTATTTATCCCGGCGGTGATTTTGATCGATCAAAAGTTACAAAACATTGCACTTTTGTTCTTCACAAAAGCCGTGGAAATAACTATAACTTACATTTAGAATTATACAACTTAACTTATTACTTATAACTAAAAGTCAAGAGAGAGATTGGGGGATTCTAATTTGCGTTTAAAATCTCTCATGGATTTTTCGTATTTCATTTCATCAGGTAATGCATTCCAGATTTTTGCCCCAGTATAAGCAAAACTGTTCCGCTAGTAAAGTAGGATGGATGGATGGATGGATGAATGGATGAAAGCTAGGAATGCAAAAGCTAGAAATGCAATAGTCGGAGCTGAGAATTTACTAAAGGCCAATAGTTGTTTATGTCAGTCTTGGATCCAGTCTTAAAGATAGGTGTTACTTTAGCCAGCTTCCAGTCGGAAGGGTAGATATCAGTCAGTAGTGATTGATTAAATATACACGTTAAAGAAGGCGCAACGACATCAACGGCTATTTTTAATAGTTTGCATGGAATATTATCAAGACCAGTGGCCTTCCCTCCATCGATATCTTTCATTAAATTGACGACTTCTTGGACATTGGATCCTTTCGAAAGTAAATACCCTGTCAGAGGGTTTCACATAGTAAAGCGGATCGATGTCTACAGTAGGAATTTCACGGGCTAGAGTCATGACCAATATTACTAGTAAAATGGTTGTTAAACGCCTCTGTATGTCTTCAGGCGAAGTAAAGACTTGATGCCCTGATTTAATCTGAGAGACGTAGATTTGCATTGGCGAGATTGGAGTTCATTGATTAACCGCCATGTTGGTGGATCACATTTACTTGCGTACAGTTTTTCCGAAAAAATATTTGCATTTGGCTTTCTTAATTGAGTTATTTACCTAATAATTACTGCTACCGTAAATACTCGCTTCTGATTGGTTGGAAGCTGAACAATTTATCCCAAATTGTATCGATAACTGAACAATTAAATTTTAATTGTGTCGGTCGCATTTGATCGGATAAATTCAGGTTTGCCGTTGACGACAAACAAAAAAAGCTTGGTATGAAGAGGCAGTAGTAAACAAAAACAAAAACAAAATCGACCGAAACTTAGCTAAGCAGATATTTGGAGAGAAAAAATCCGAAAGCCATTGAAAATCTCTCGGTCGAAGATCTTGAAGAGGTTCTCGGAGATTTCTACACCGAACTAAAGTAGTTACAGAGAAAAGACAGCATCTGCGAGCCAGAGTCCCGAGGACTACGGTGCGCATTTTGGTGTAAGAGGAAGGCAAGAAAACTTCAACTCTCGCAATGAACACTTCAAGTCTGCAAAAAATGAAAATGGCCGCGCGTATGTCATGTTTGCCGAGTCAAACCCCACAAAGATGAGAATATCTCCTTTAAAGCTTCAAGGAAGAATGGTCGTTCCAGGAATGGTGGCGACTAGTGACAAAAATGTCCAGCTGGCGTTTCTGAACGACCAAGCAAAGCAATTAAAGTACATGGTTTGAAAATCTTAAAAACTTACAGTCCTTGTTGACGAACACTTTGAACTAGTCTTCCCACTTCAACTTCACTTGTGTTTGCACGGTTATCCTCCTCACTTTTCCCGAATGAACTCGTCCTTGTATCTTTAGCTCCGTGTCATAGTTTAAATCAAGGCTGTAAACGTTTCTTAAAACGTTTTCACGCAAGTTGCAAACAAAATAAAACGCTTTTTGATACCGTCTCGACTGGTTTCGACGTGCATTTTCTTTCCAATACAGGTTGATTATTCCGTGGGATGCCTCTGGCATACCACGGTAAAAATCCGGCTGGGTTTGTTTTTCTTTGTAGGGACAAATTGCAAAGCTAGCCAATAGCCCTTTTCACGGTTAATTTTTCTCATTTGCATTACAATGTAATCAACGTGAATGCGAGGCAATTTCGGGCTAAAAGTGCGAAATAGCCCGAAATTGCCTCGCATACATGCTAGATTTTATTGTAATGCAAATGAGGAAAGCTAACCGTGAAAAGGGCTATAGGACTGCGTAAAATCTTTATCGATTTTTTCTGTTGGTAAGCTGACGAATAGGATTGTAAAAAAATGTTTATCGATTTTTGATCGGTTTGCCTCATTGAAAAACGTTCCAAAACGTTCCTCGCAAAGTCCTCAAACCTTTCCGGTGAAGAAGTTCTTCCTACAACCGCTGCGAAAACATGAAGATCGGAGCGCTTTCAAGTAAGCTTAAGTTTTGACAACAGATCGCAAATTTAAAGCAGCTTTTCGGACTTTAGAAACAAAAAAAAAAACAAAATACATTATTACTTCGAAGTCGAATTCAAGTTTTGGAACGATTGCTAAAGGCACGGGCGTTAAAATGACTGCAAAAGCGGTCGGGAAAACTCCAGCTTTTGCTTTAGCGAGAAGAATAATTTGATTTTGAAACAACATGCGGTCATGCAGGAAAGCACGTCTACGAAATTTTGATCATTTTGTTGCTTTTAAACAGGTTTCTTCGCCTCAGCGTGAATGAAAATTTATTGTTATTGAGCATCCTTTCGCATTTCTTTCATTTCGTTCTCTGTATTTGGGAATTTTAGGTTTAAAAGTGAACAGTATCTCGCACGCTGGATTTCTGCATATTTAATTTACGGTGACCACCAGCGCGGTTTGTTTATTAGTTAAGTTTATTCGCTTCGTTCAAATGTTTTTTGGAGTGTTATTCAGCTACTACAGAACTGCCAAGAAAAGAAATAGATGGCCACTAACTTAACGTAGTTGAAATACGACTGATCTCAAAATAACTGGCTTGTTTTTGTCGTCTTTTTAAATTTACGACTTTCATATTCCTTTCACTTCGTCACGCGGCGAAGAAATTAATTGATTTCTTGTTTCCAGATTGCTTTCGCTCGCTCTGAAATATTCCAAAAAAAACGCCAGGGAATTAGGGGTAGCTCGCAGGCAATTTCATGCAGGCATCAATGGGTTTATCTTATTTATCTTCTATAACATAAGACTTTCTTAACGTTTTGCACTACATGGTTTTCGATTGATTTTTTATTGCGTGACAATGAAAACGATCTGAAGTTTGCAATGAGTTCAACGCGTTGTCGAACGTTGCCAACGCATTAGGAAACATATTGCCAACGCATTCCAAAATAATAACCGCGCGTTGGAAAGCGTTTCCAACGAGGGTTGAAAAACGTTCAATGCATTTTTGACTTATCCCTTATGCCGGGTTTTTGCAAATAGGGTCACATACAGACTAACGCATCCCACGGAAACGGCTATAAGACGTCTTGTTCATCAAAAAGTCACTCATGCGTTCAGAGTTTTGACAGCTTCAAAGCCAATGAAATTGAACTTAATGTTACAGACTTGGCAGTTGCTCGTCTGTGGTTCGTTTTCGAAAGAAAAATATTATCGTATGGAGAAATTTGGCGAAAATTGTTGAGAAAATTAAAGTGACAAAACTAACATATTTTATCACACGGTTGGCGGTTGCTTCATTCTAGCAACCCTCTATAGCAAAACGACGTCAGCCAGAAGCTTGTATTTACGGTTGCCGTATTATTAAAAGGAAATCGGTCTTCTTTCTCGAAACAATTAGGGATTAATTGTACTTGTGCACAGATCGGATTTTTCTAATTTCCACTCGTGGCTGCGGCAGCCACTCGTGGAAATTACTAAAAAGTCCGATCTGCTCACGCGTACAATTAATCCCTAATTGTTTCTCGAACAGACCGATTTCCTATTCTTTGTTTTCATGTGACGTCATCATTTTCCAAAATCACAAATTAGCAATCCTTCTGGCATTTTAGTGTCATCAGACATAAGACCTTATCAAAACTTGGCGTTTTACGACGTTTAAGCTCGAAAGGTTGACTCATTTTCTTATAGTGGACATTTAAATTTCCATGTTTATGCATTGCGTGACATTAAATGGCGGTCCGAGAAGGATCACGCGTAGGTCAAAAGAGCAGTTATCGCTTACGTTTTTGGTAACTGAACAGTTCTTGCACTAGAAGAAGTAATAATTTCAATGTCTCAGAACTCTAGAGTAATAATTTTTCGTTTCACTGGCAAAACTCAATGACAGATGTTTCTGTTGGTTTCCGGCCGCCATGTTGGCCCCTCGGAAGGGCACCAACATGGCGTCTCCATACAAAGCTCTATAAATTTAGGTGAAACTGTTTACTGAATAACGCGGCAATGAAAAACTGCACAGACCTAAATCGCGGCGATGTTTTCTGTCTATCAATTATCTATCATATACCTGATTCTTGACGTAATTTATTGAATGGTGACGATTTTTATTTTCGATGCAAACCATCAATACTTATTTCTTGCGTCTTTGAATTCTTTCCAAATCAGGGGATCATTTGTAGATGTAGCTTTCTTTTTTTAAAAAATCTCTTTTGTAAATTTCGCGTAACAACTCATTTGTAATCCATGGAGATCTATTGTTTCTGATTCTTTTTGTTTTCAACGGTGCGTGCTTATCAATAACACTCATGACAAGGTGTTTCCAAGAGTTCCATTTGGGTTAATGAGCATGTAGACGCGGTTCCATTCATTCATACGAAGATCACGTAAAAATTCATCTTCGTTAAAATTCTTGAGCTGTCGCACTTCAGCTGTTTTATGAACAAAAGAGCGGAGATGTGAAATTTTGCGTGTCAGGAAAATGGCACAGTGGTCGCTTATGCCAATGTCAACAACACCTGAATTAGATATTTTATCTGGAGAATTGGTTAAGCATATCGATGAGGGTACGCGAGTATTGCGTTACTCGAGTAGGTTCAGTGATCAGTCGAGTCAGACCATAAATATCCATAATATTCAAGAGGTGGGAAGAGTTAATATTGACACTGTCCGGCAATAAATCACAATTTTGGTCACTACAGATATAGTTCTTAATTTCAGCATCAATTTTATCAATAACCCTCTCAAAGACCGTGAAAAGGTCAGGAGATGACTGTGGCGGTCTGTACTAAGTAGACACAAGGAACGGCTTTTATCGGGTTCTCGAGATGTCTGGGTTCCCTGTGTTTATATCGAGGAATTTCGCTATCTGAACAGTTCATGTATCATAAAAAAGTATTCTTTTAATGTTCTTAAGTTCCTCGATTTTGTGGCAAACCGCCTCTATCGGTTTTTGGGCGTCATGGTTTCCGGATTGGCTCTAGCATGGCGTCTCTATACAAATCTCTATAAATTTGGGTGAAACATTTCCCGGCATATCTTGATATCTTGGTTAAGAAAAATTGCGATTTATTTTGAAAGGCGTGACCCTCGATCTGTTTACACCTTTGCCACCTACTGGCGATCTGAAACCACAGGTAGCCCAGGCTCTGGGAACCGTCAACATAACATTGCGTTACAGCGTTATTAATAAGAGGTTTACCGTATACCCTCAATCAGACAACAAACAACAACTTTTCCTGACTGGTAAATAGGATACTGGCTGCTGCAAAAGGTTAGGGGCTCCACACGGATATAGCTCGGCTTCCGGCGAGCAACAGACCCAGTTTATTGATTGTAACGTCAGACATGATACATGAAGTATCCGTAATAATAACAATAACAATAGCAATAACGATAACGATAACGATAACGAAAACGATAATGATAATGATAATAATAATATTTATTATTTGTATTGCGCCTTTTGTATAAAATATTCAAAAGTGCCTCACAATAGTAATTTATGACTAAAATTAACAAATCTCCCTTTTATAAATCTAAATATATTTACATTTAAATAAGTAAAAGATAGTTCTGCAAGTAGAGGTGCTTTATGACAGAACTTGAGCGCACGAGATATAAGTGTAAAAGCTGCACGATAAACTAACGTGCCTGCTGCCCGTCAGAAAAAAAAAAATCCTTTCTTTTGGAGGAAACCTGATCCCTCCCGAATGCAGAGCCAGGCACTTAACAACAGCCTTGAGGGAGAAAGGTTATCAAAATTACATGAACATGCGACCAGAATGAAAAAGTACACTACTAAATAAAATCAAAGAAGAACCCGCAGGCTGCATCGATTCCAGTGTAGAATGATTCGTCTCAGCAAAATCTGATGTTGCCATAGCAACTGTCAAAACTTCGGTGAACCGTGAAAACATAAATTTGTTCCTATTCTTCGAACCGCAGCAAATAGCAAATGGTATGGGAATATAACGATCGTACAGAATAGTTCAAAATTAGGGAAAAAATAATAAAATCGACTTACCTTTTCTTGTTGTGTGTATAACTTGCGTTTTTATGGCGTTTGGAGGCGTTTCAGAACGATTCCATCCTCGGAGACCCAGGGGCAGATAATTGGGTCATGAGGAAGTCGAAGCGGCCAAGTTTACAAGAACGAAAGAGGAGCCC
>JAHPZR010005316.1:125000-135327 GCA_019787425.1 Platygyra sinensis
AGTAACGGTTTAGGTCACGGTGATTTTATAGTATTTGATTCTTACTCTTCATAGCTGTACTTCCTTATTCAGTTCCAATCCTGTTCTGTCCTAGGTACTTCGACTTAACTATGTAGCCTTAATGACCTAATGCAGTACCAGTTTCTCTTAAATATACGTAGTTTTTCTTTTGCCTTTTCTGAAATACGTTTCTTTTAAACTAAGGCTAGCAGATTTCATTTATTTTTATTGTTCCTGAGCCGACTCGATTAGCTTCTGCTACCTGCGGTGGCAGGCCTGTTAGTACTGTATCATGTAAAAAATGTAATAAAGTTAAAGTTGTTGCTTTTGCTCGTATTAACATAATACGGATGTCCAGCTATTGAGGATAGCCCCGAGGGGTACTCCCATATATGGGCTATATGGGTATGTGCCGCGGGATAGGGTATGGATTTTGAGGTTCTTTATCCTTAAGGACGTTCGCGCGAAAAATTTCTAACATTGATTTTTTCTGAAAATTTTACGACTTTGTTTAGGAGAGAAGGTGCCCGGAAGAACTCCTAAATCTGAGTAAATCGGGCTTCGTTAGCGAAGAACACCGCAGTGGCTGCAAGTCCTAAAATATTGCAATTAGAGCTTTGAAGGGAAATGTTCTGTCCCAAATATGGTTTAAGAGCTTCTGCCTGAGAGACCGGGGCAGACTTGGAAATGAGGGTCGGCCGATTTTGCTCAAAATTGGTACACAATCTTGTTATGTAGACTTATGTAATATGCCAAAGTTTCAGCTTCAATGAACTTTTTTTAGCCGAGTTCTGGATCATGATCAGCCCCTCAGGGGTCCCCAGAGGCTGATTTTCAGTGCAATTTTGGCCACTTTTCAATCTCTCTGTCGGCAACGTACAATTAATTTTTGACAAAAATAAAACTATCTTTGTAATGCCCTATTCTTAGCCTTTTATGGGTAAACAAATCAGTTCATGGCAATTTTTCGTTAGCCAGTGGCTGTTATGTCAACTTGGGCCTATTTGTAGCATATGGGAAGCAACCGGAAATGGTCCTGTTTTTCAGACCTTATATTTTCCATGCCCATGTTTTATATCGGGAAGTCTTAATATCCCTGCAAAGTTCAGCCCTTGGGTTAGTAATATCAAGAAAAAAATACTAAGGTTGAGCTTTTTTACCAAGAAAAATCTTACAAGAAGATGACTAACCTGGCCACTTCCGGTTAAAGTTTCAACAAAGCGTGGCGGTAAAAATCAGCTGTTTAATTTCGATTAATACTTTTCTTCTTCTCAGTTATGATTTTAGAGACACTGAAGCTAGATGTAACCGAAAAGACTTGCCATTAATTAGCAAATTTTCATGTGTTTTTTGGGACCGATCAGATTTTGGTCCGGTGACGGTACGGTTATAAATTACGTGGAAGTAGTCTTGAAAATTATACGGATAATGGAGCGGCTGTGAACAAGGATATATTGTATACCTAACAACCCATCTCTTGCCGGTTAATAACAATCTACCATTGCATCTTTTTCGATCTAAACTGCAATCATGATAAGTGAATAACACTTGAGACTGCTTGAAAATCGCTTTGATTCTTTAGATTTCAAATACATGCAATTGTACTTAATTGCAGTCTCACTTTTCCAGTCTATATGCAAAAAGTGTCTGAATAAATTCTCTTACTATAAGTGCTTACCTGGCGTCAGGTTTAGAGGCATGTCTCTTTTCTATAATCTCTTAAAAGTGAAGCAACATTAAAAACCTTAGCCCAGCGATAAATTGGTCATGAGTGCATCTTTGCGGCGAGTAATGCAAATTCAGGTCGATTCTTGCGTACGTGACGAGGTCGCGATATGCCAACTTATCTGTAGTTTGCTGGCTTTGATTGACTTGGAATTCAGTTTTTCTCGTCTAGATTCTGCTCCTTGATACTTCTGAGAATGATTGGTATAGAACTTGCATGAGAACCTGAAGAACTATAAATGGATGTTTAATTATTAATACCCAGTCCCCCTGTACAAACGGCCTACGAATTATAAATTGGGGATGTCTAAGATGGTCCGTTTTCCCCGCCAAGTTGCTGAATGTCTGACTAAATTGCTAGAAAATGTCTTACTAGAACACTTTCCCTTACTCTATCCCTTTATTGCTTTCTTAGTCAACACAGTTCCATGGTGGTAAGCAGACTAAATCAGTGTACTGTATACCAAAGATTGGACAGGGGAGGAGTGGATTTTCCTTCACTGGTTTGATAACTGGGGAAATACAATATTTCAGCTTTCTTGGAGTCTTATGAACTTGAACTTTTTTGGCACCCCAGCTGTAGAATTGCTGGTTTACTCTGATTTCCATAATCAGAAGCGATAATCCTCAGGACGACCAGTATGCTTGCTGTAGTAACCTGAGTATCAGGCCTTTCTTAGCAAGAGGGTAGGGGTAGGGAGGAATTGCAGGGTGATTCCTTCTCCTACCCCGCGAGAAAGAAAAGCCTGATACTCAGGCTATTGCTGTAGGTGATATGGTAAAGTCGTCACCAGGCCCAGTGTCTTATACCTGCCGGAGATTAAATTGGTTATTGCTCTTCCTCCCAGGATGATAATTACCGGCTCCCATTTATACATCTGGGTGGAGAGAGGGATTGTGAAAGAAAATTGCCTTTCCCAAGAAGACATGGCGACGCCTTAGTATTTAGGAGCGCTCCATCCGGGTCTATCCACCTAACCATTAGGCCGCGACTCTGCTATGGCTAGGTAGTTGCTTTAGCGTAGAATCCGAATGCGCCGTTTACTACATTACATGTTTACTTCAATCTGTCGTAAACTGATAAAACGGAACAGGGAAAAGAAAATGTATGGCCAGCACTTTAAAAGAACGTTGCATGACATTCTGTCGGTTGATTTGTTATTTACCAGAAAAGAAACTGCGATCAATTAATTAAGCTAATTAAATGTTTTCAATCTGTTAGCGAATTTGTTTCATTTGAGTGCGCTTGAAAGGCAGAGGAGCAACAGTCTGGCTATTACAATTTAGTCTGCTGGAAAATTAAAAAAATGAGCATACGGAAGTTGATTCTCAACCAAGCTGGCTTGCTTGGCATTACAAAGGATGAATTCAAGACGATTGTTATTTGCCACGTCACCGCCGAAAATGCAGCAGTTTGCGTGACCAAAGTGGGCCATGTCAACACCGTTTCCATCAAGAAAATCAAAGAGAAAAAAGAAATTGAAGAAACCGAGGAAAGTTACCGCTGACGTTTCAGATAGCGTGTTTCAGGAGCTCAACAAACTACAGATAAGTGGTACGCATAAATCGACCCGAATTTTCATTACTGGCAGCAACGACGCACTCACGACCAATTTATCGCTGAGCTAAGGATTTTAATTTTGCTTCACTTTCAAGAGATTATAGGAAAGGGGCATTCCTCTAAACCTTAAGCCAGGTAAGCACTTAAGTATAGTAATAGAATTTATCAAGACGGTCACACTTTGCATATAGACTGGAAGAATGAGACTGCAATTAGGTACAATTGCATGTATTTGAAATCTCCTACAGGTTCAAAGCGATTTTCAAGCAGTCTCGCGAGAGACGTTGTGATTACATTTAGAATGACTACTAAGCTGTTTTCCTTCAGAAAAGAAGTCCCAAATAGGTGGATTATAATACGAAATTGGGCCACAAAGCTTACCTTATGTCCTGGTTTAATTAGCGCTTCATTACTTGGAGCCACAGGCTTGTTATTCAATTATCATGATAAACTTAATATTGTAGTTTAGACCAAAAAGAGTCATTTATAGATTGTTATTAACTGGCAAGAGATGGGTTGTTAAGTATACAATATATCCTTACAGCCGCTCCATTGTCCGTATAAATTTTAAAGACTATTTCCACGTAATTTATAACCGTACCATAGCCGGACCAAAATCTGATCGGTCCCCCCCCCCCCCCCAAAAAAAAAAAAACATGAAAATTTGCTAATTAATGGCAAGTCTTTTCGGTTACATCAAGCTTCAGTCTCTCAAAACATAATTTAGAAGAAGAAAGGTATTAATCAAAATTAAACAGCTGATTTTTACCGCTACGATTTATTTGAAACTTTAACCGGAAGTGGCCAGGTTAGTACCTAGTCATCTTCTTGTAAGATTTTTCTTGGTAAAAAAGGCCTCAACCTTAGTATTTTTTTCTTGATATCACTAACCCAAGAGCTGAACTTTGCAGGGATATTAAGACTTCCCGATATAAAACATGGGCATGGAAAATATAAGGTCTGAAAAACGGACCATTTCCGGTTGCTTCCCATATGCTACAAATAGGCCCAAGTTGACATAACAGCCACTGGCTAACGAAAAATTGCCATGAACTGATTTGTTTACCCATAAAAGGCTAAGAATAGGGCATTACAAAGATAGTTTTATTTTTCTCAAAAATTAATTGTACGTTGCCGACAGAGAG
This sequence comes from Platygyra sinensis, assembly GCA_019787425.1. NCBI lineage: Eukaryota > Metazoa > Cnidaria > Anthozoa > Scleractinia > Merulinidae > Platygyra > Platygyra sinensis. Next base: position 129,432 of record JAHPZR010005316.1, read on the forward strand.
ATTGAAAAGTGGCCAAAATTGCACTGAAAATCAGCCTCTGGGGACCCCTGAGGGGCTGATATCCAGAACTCGGCTAAAAAAAGTTCATTGAAGCTGAAACTTTGGCATATTACATAAGTCTACATGACAAGATTGTGTACCAATTTTGAGCAAAATCGGCCGACCCTCATTTCCAAGGCTGCCCCAGTCTCTCAGGCAGAAGCTCTTAAATGGACCTATTAAGTGAATTTAGTTAGCTGTTGAGGTTTCTTAAAGGAAAAGTTCGCATTTAGCGACCATAGTTAACCAGCTTTAGGCGCGCACTTGTCACTAAGCTAGTTACCTTGAGAAAAGTTTCCCGGAGAGCTTCATGTAAAACATTGAGATGGGACAAAGTTATTACGATTAGCAGAGTCTGCATCGTCCAATATCGTACTTTATTCTCGTTTCATTTGGCTGAACAGATCCATGACCCCGATCCGGGCTGAGCCACCTTAAATTTTCGAAAAATTAAGGTGGCTCTGAATCCAATTGCAAAAAGTTGGATCTTATCATGCTGATTACAATTCGATAATAAAAAAATTGGGGTCACCATCGCGATTTTGAGTTATAATCACTTAAAGCTAAAATTAAGGGTGTTTTTAGCAGGTCATATTATTGCTATGGTTACCTATTGTGCAACAAAATTAACAGCAACTTGTTCACCGATGATTAGGCAGTTTGTTGATACCATGATTGATAAAGAGTGGTTATAATGACCCATCAAACTCTCAATCTTGAAAAGTACTGGAAACTGTTTCCAGCCACCTTAAAAGGTGCCTTCGCATCAATTGAATTCCAAAACTAATGATCTAGTTTTGTTATTTAAGACTATTTGAAGGTACTGAAACTGCTTCCTGTCGCCGGTCGCTGAGGATGGCATGGAGGGATATGGATTGAAACTTGAAAAAATTGGCCAATTTTTTCGAGTCTTCATGGTACGTGTTCCAAAAATGCTCAAGAAATTTATTATGATTAGCCCTTTCTGATGAAATTCATTTAATATCCTCGTCGTAGCTTTACAGAAGCATTTAGTTTATGTCGAAGAAAGCCTCAACGAAATGTTTAAGCACAGAAATGACCTAAAACAGCGAAATCATCGTGACACTGCTCCTTTTAACCCGGGCCAAGATTATTTTCCGGTGTGAAATCAGTTCTAATGTGGGCCCCGTCGAGCGCGTGTCTCTACATCCGGGAACTTGCATAAGACGAGTGTGAGGAAAGTCCAGAGGTGTTTATTTACCAATAGGCTGCGTTTTTCCAAGTTATTCGATGATATTTCGCTTATGTTGAACGTGAGAAGATTATGCGGGATTGTGGATAGTCTTATCAGTGCGGGGAAAGTGTGCGATTGTGTGATTTCTGCATGGTGTTGACTGGTATGTGAAGGGTTGTTTAACTGCGGTTTCGTCAAATTAAATAGTCTGCGCCAGGCATTAATAGAGGGTCTGGATGGGGAGGTACAAATGTTAGTTGTCAGTTAAAATTTTGGCCATTTGTCAGTTGTCTACACTAAGAACATTTTTTTTCAATTTAGAGTTGAATTCATTACAGACGGTTATTTTTTGCAAAGAGTTATTTTCTTCGAGCGCGCGAGAGCGAGCGCGCGATAGCGAGCGCGGAGGGTGACAGTGGCTGCAAAGCGGTGGCAGAAAAGAATATATTTGTCGTCCCCACCGGCCACCCCCTTACGTTCGCGCGCTTTCAAATCCCCCACGGTTTCAACTTTGTTTGTGATCTCGACGAACTATAGACAAAATAGAAGGTCTGTGGACAGACTAGCAGGAATTAAGCCCAGTGACTTGCTCGACATACAATCATCAGTGAATTAGTATTCCATTTGAAGGGATGAAGTGTTTGATTTTTATAATGTTTTGTTTTTATCTGATGTACTGCGTATTTTAAGGTGATTCCCGAGTTTTGCATTGCGCATCCCTACTGCGCACGATTTTTGCGTCATTAGCGTACGCACATGAGCGCGTGCACGTACAATTCCCTCAAACTATGCTCGATAGCGAGATAAAAGCTCCTTTTCTCTTGAACGAGCACGGTGATCCCCACTTTTTATTTTATAAGTTCAATGACAACAATATCCTCAATAACTGAGAAAAAAATTGGCAGACAACTTTAGCTACTTTTTTGGCAAATGAAATAAATAAATGCTACCGAGAGAGACATAACGGGCCCAACAGACCCGACGTAGTCAATCGAACGTCAATCGAACCCAATCAAACCCAATTGCTCGATTGGGTTTGATTGGGTTCGGTAATCGAACTTAATCGAACTCGCAAACTCGCACACGCGGTGGTTTGCACCGCTACCGCAAAGCTACAAAATGTAGTCATACATTTAGGCCACTGATTATAACATAAATAATTTCAAGATAACTAAATGTTACATAGTGCATTGCGTGAAAACAAGAGCGAAAATAATTCTGAAATAAGTTCTGAAAGCGTAGCAGTACCCAGAAGGTTTCCCGGACTAACTTGCATGCTTATACACCACTACATGAAACAAATACACAAGCACCAAGAATACATACTGTTCATTTCGCTTCCTGAGTCATTCAGCATACTTGGAACCTCCAGCTTCCACTGGTCGTCCGTTGTGATGGCGTAGTTATTACTTTTCCCGCCCGGTTTCGGTGCCATCCGATAAAGCTATATATCGAAATCTCCAAGGCCGTATTTAATTGTTAGTTTCGTCAGACCAAGGAATTAAATACGGTGCTTCTTGGTAGCATGCATGTACTGTAGTCATTTATCGGAATACTGCTTCTATGTTTCATTCAGTTTGTTGTCTATTCCATGCGAAATCCTGTTGTTTATCGGACCGCGAAAAAGTAGTGTTTTGCTGACTGTTTAAGTTGCAGTTCGCAGCAGCTCACTCAACTTAAAAATTTCAGACTGAAATGACACCGCTTTGAAACTTCGCCGGAAGTCAGGTTGCTGAACAAGTGTTCTAAAATTTGCGTCATTCAAACTTCGACTCGTTGGATTGCTTCTAGGGATCATTAACCTACTGCACGGCGTCACATAAAAGCTTTTAATCGGCCTTTGGACGAATTTGATTGTTTTTAAGAGGCAGGAGTTTTCCTGTTTTCAGCTTCTTTCGTTGCTGAAATCTTTACCTGGTACCTTTACTCACTCCCAAATACTCAAACGGACTAACAGAAACATATCAAATGAATGGTGGCTCAGAGAGCAAACCATAATGAATTTCTGGCAATATTTTCAAGGAATGGCTCTAGAATTTGAAAAAACTGGCTAATTTTTTCAAATTTCAATCCATTTTCATCCTTGCCAGGCTACGTGCTAGGCGGCAATAAATGGTTTCGGTGTAGCGATAAAGTCCTAGATAACAAAAATGCATCATTATTTTTAGGTTTTCATTGATGCAGGAACATATTTCGGCATTGTAAAATGACGCTAAAATACCGTGACAGTGCCCCTTTAACTGCCAAGTAGTAGAAAGAGTTGTTTTCCTTGCTAAGCTGGTTTTCAAAAAAAAACCCGGTATATATATGTTATTTGCCGGCTGGAAGGTCCGTATATGTAGTGAGAAACTGTGACCGAGGTCTTTAAAATGCTGCCCGAGACCGCAGGCCAAGAGCAGGATAGCGCCGGTCAGGGCTGGGAGCTTTCCCACTGAATAGATATAAACCTGTGTTTATTAATCGTCTATGGAAGTATAAAAAGGGCGAAAGATTACCGCAACACTCAGCTCTATACAAGAACCAAATTAGCTCAGCCTTTTCCTGCCATTTTCCAAAATGGTTGATGCTGGTAAAATCGAAAATTCTGGCCTTATCGAGTGATTGAAAATCGGCGTATTTTAGCAAGAAAAAATGAGATATTGAGAAACATTTTTGATACACTTATAACTTTTTTTGAAAAAAGCTGTCAAACTTTCCGCATTTTCAGATATTTATTCGGGGAGCATTTTGGCGTCTCAGTTATTTGGTCAGGTAACTTGTTGTTTTTGTGGGAAGCTTTTAATGGGTGTATATCTTCGAACTTTAGAGGTTTTGTATCTGTTGAGGCCCCGCTAGACTTTGGTAGAGTATGCTTGCATAATTTTTGGCATAATCCTTTCGGTCATCGATTTTCCGAAAAAGGCAGTGCTAGCATAATTTCCACGTTTGCTCAGCGGAGTTTCGAAGCTCAAAATTCACGGTGGGGCCAAAAGGCCTAAAAATGGGTCATTTAGGCTATTTTGGTATTCTTTGTATATTTCTTCACCAAACTTGGCATATGAACTTGTGTTGTGTTCCCAATTGTTTCGACATCCAGACCGACACAAAATCTTAAATGACGACGTCACAAATCATGACGTTATAAATATCCTTGATATAAAGTTTCTTTTTTCAAGAAAAAAAAAATGCTGCTTGAAACACCTTGACGAGAGGAACTTAATGCCGAAAACCATTTCTTGCTATGACAAAAGCTTCGTGAGTTTTGGCAAGCTAAAATAGAAATCGTTCCCCCCCCCCGGAAACCTGCTGATCCATACTCTTTCTCAGAAATCGAAACCCTTGGCAAACTTTTTTCAGCTTTTTTTCTGAGAAAGCTAATATTTTGCCGAGATATAATGCTTAGAGTGGCCAAAAATCCTATGAGTGTAGAATTTTAGTTTTGTGTTTTCTAGCGGTATTATAAAAGATTTAAGAATTAACTACGTCACATTTTATGACGTCACAAACACAGTTTTGCGGCGTTATCAATCACAAGAAAATCTTCCATCGTGATCTTTTTGTATTAAATTTGTTTTTTCTTCTGGGAAACCTCATCTGCAACATAACTGGAAATAGTGGCACAAAACAACAACTCTAATTTAGAAATATTTCACACGGGGGGGGGGACTTCTTTCCTGGGAAAACTCACTCCTAACTTTGAAAAGCCATATCTCAGCTAGTTTTTGTGATATGGACAAACGGTTTGCGGCACTCAAATTGACTTGATAATTCATTTCGAACACGGGCAAAAAGTTTTCCACATTAGTAAACTGAATTTACAAGTTTTGTATGACGTCATTAATTGTGACGTCATAACTTGAATTTTTCTGTCACATTTAAACTAGGTTGGGAGCGAACTTCTGCACGTAATTTATCATGCCTAGTACTCTCTGGACAACTTCCTTATCGGTAGGAGGCGGCATTTCATTGATAGCCTTCAGCTTGTTTGAATCAGCCCGGAGGCCCTTCCATGATATGATGTGGCCCATGTAGCTGACCTGCTTCTGTCTGAACTGTATCTTCTCTGCGTTAAGCTTGATGCCCTTCTGCCGACACCGGTTGCACAATTCTTGCAGGTTTCGGTCATGATCTTTGAGTGCTTCCTCATTAGTGTCTCCTGCTCCAAACACCAGAATGTCGTCTGCTATAGCCTTCTGCCCCGGTAGGCCTTCAAGTGCAATATCAATCCTCCTCTGAAACTCCTCTGGAGCTGGGGATACACCGAATGGCAAGCGAAGCCACCAATAGCGTCCCCAGGGTATTCCAAATGTAGTAGCAAAGCTGCTTGGCTCATCCAGCTGTATGTGCCAGAACCCATTTTTCGCATCCAATACCGTGAACACTCGGGCCTTTGATAGCAGAGGCAGCACATCATCTATTGTAGGTAAGGGGTGATGATTTCTGTGTAAAGCTTCATTCAATGGTTTTGGGTCAATACATAGTCAAACTCTGCCATTTTTCTTTGTTGTGACCACAACTGAGTGCTGAAATCCAGCTCGTGGGTGTATCGACCTTCTGAATCACTGCAATATTTGACAATCTGTCCAGCTCATGTTTTAGGGGCTCTCCGAGGGCAATGGGGACTTTCCGTGTAGGTAGCTGGACTCGCTGGACATTCCTGTCTATCTCCAGGTGGAGTAGCCC
>JAHPZR010005317.1:0-15981 GCA_019787425.1 Platygyra sinensis
GATTTGGCTGACCCGATGATCATTGCCATTATGACGTCACGGCGAAAGAAGCGCGGAAATGCACAAAATTTTCGAAAATGGCGCCGTCACCTGTGGCTTAAACAACGTTTTTAGACGGATTTCTCGAATCATTCCAGCTTCAAATGGTGTTGCATTTGGATCTCATGAAGTAATTACCACTGTTCTTTCTTGAGAGGTAAGTAGATTTTAATTATAACCGAAAAATCTTACATAAAGCCTATTTAAAGTATTACAGTCATCGCTCTCGAGTGGAAATATGTAGTGCAAAATTTTGACTATTCGTCTCGTAAAATCAGATTGCTTTTTTTACGAGATCGGTAACCCAAAGAAACGTGTAAAATAGCTTATATGTTCAGGAAACCATAGGAATTGAAGATGATTTTGAAGAATCAGACATAAAAATGATCAGTCCATTTGAGTATGAAATATCGATCTGGACCTCGCGATCGTGCTCGGAGTGTTCTTTCACAAAACTAAAACCTTTTCACATATTCTGCAACAGAAGTAGCAGACAGAAATATTATCCACAAAGATGGAAATGAGAACTTTCACAAACAAGATCTTCAGCTTAATTATTTAAGACTCAAGCCTGCCTACTGCAAAACGGTGGTCAAAATGCACAATGTAGACATAGGAGGCAGACTGTAGACTTCATTTTAATGGAGAGTTAAAGGGGCACTGTCACGAGAATTTTGCTGTTTTAGGTCAATTCTGTGTTAAAATCATCACCTTCAGGCTTTGATCATAAACAAAAAGCTTCTGTAAAGCCACGGCGAAGATATCAAATGAATTTTATCAGAGAGGGCTAACCATGACAAATTTCTTGAGGATTTTTGGAACTCGTGGCATCAAAACTTGAAAAAATTGGCCAATTTTTTCAAATTTCAATCAATTTCCATCCGTGCCATCCGTAGCGACAGGCGACAGGAAACAGTTTCAGTACCTTCAAATAGTCTTAAATAACAAAACTAGATCATTAGTTTTGGAATTCAAATGATGTGAAGGCACCTTCTAGCTTTTTAGAAATTTGCCAAATAGCGTGACAATGCCCCTTTAACTGCTGCAATGAAAATGGGAATATATTCTTCGCTAGAAGACGTTCCGCAGTTAATTTTTTTATACTTTTGTCTGTTTTTTTTCAGTTCCCACAAACTGCATCTAGACGTCCATCTAACCAGCCAAATTTTACAAACAAATGTATGGAAAGTTGAAGAATTAACTGAGCATCTTCTGGTAAAGCTATGTCCTCCAAAATTGTTTGGTGAATACAATCTTCTACCTAGTATTTTAACATTGCAATTCATAAATTGTGTAAAATTCAATTTTGGAAAAAGTCATTTGTGGTCAGATTCCCAAACAAACACTGTAATCTGATCGCTTTGCCCACCCGTCAAGATTGTGTCTAAAACCGTGATAAGGCCTATTCAGTTTCTCGTATGGAGCCTCTGCGGAGGAGATAGTACAAGGCCCCATTTATCTGGTCATGGGTATTAGAGAAAATCCTATCAGACCCCTCTGAGGCAACTTTATCAAGTGTTGACACACAAGGCCCCATTTATCTGGTCATGGGTATCGGAGAAAATACTATCAGACTCCTCTGAGACAACTTTATCAAGTGTTTAGTTGAAATGAAATTGTCCCAGCAGGATTACTAAAGCATTTTTTCATATTATATTGTATCTGCTTGGACATAACTTAAAGGGTGGATGGGGTTGGATCATTTTATTGAGAGAATTACATTTTTGTAATGTTTAATACACATTGAATTCCTTGTGCTAGACCTCAGGAAATTTATCTTTTAGTTTACATTTTCTGTTGAATATAGTTAGGAGTGCTATAAAACAAATGAGGGAAGGGACAGGTCATATAAGCATTTACTTTGTTTCTGCCCAAGTTCAATGGAAAAGCTCGAATAGTTGTTCTTCTTGTTGTTGTTATTGAGTGACGATATTTACATGTTTAACTATTTTCATTCCTTTCATCATTATTCTTGTTTTATCAAAGTTTCATTGAACTTGTATGGGAAGTCCGAAAAGTGAAATAGTGTGACCAAAGTCTTGAAAATGCTGCCCAACTGAAGGCCGGAAGCCAAGAGCAGCATTTTCAAGCCCAACTGGGTTGACTTGTTTATTTTTTCCCTTGCGGTAAATTTGCTTTACAAAGGGGTTTGTTTACGCCACTGTGTCTCTGATGAATCGGCTTACGTGCCTTCTACAAATGATTCGCAAAAAATCTTCGCAACGGCCAACTTACCTGATACTGGACATAAAAGTATGTGTTTCATTTTTACAAAATTAATTAAAAGTGAATGTCTCCAAGGAAAAAAAAAAAACAAAAATCCAAAATTAGCGGGCAAAATAGCGAGAACACGAGACTGTTCAAATTCCGGCTATCAGTTGTTCATATAGAAGTATTCATTTTACTATAAGGTCCATTTACCAAATAACTCGATGTTTCGCCAAAAAATGACGAGAATCGTTTTGGTGGCCAAATACGATAAAATCAAGGTGTCAGGCAGTAATAACATGCACCGTATACAGTTATGAGCGCTTGCTACAGCTACAGCCTTGTACCTAGGCTCGATTTCCGCCGCTCTCTCGTGTCTGGTCTACCCCCCCTGAGAGTTCAGGGGAGGAGCGCGATCTCCTTGCCCGAATAGCGGCTGGTAATCGAGCCTACCTTGAACCAGGTTTAAAAGTAAGACAAAATTTTACAGCGCGAGTACATCCAGCTATGTTTAAAGTGCCCATATCGCCAAAATTTTTATTTTCCCATCTGATCCTATATTCCATGCAATAAACTTTGGCAAAAAAAATTTTCGATTTGGATGGAAAGCGATTTCTCTATGAAGTTTTAAAAACCTGAAAATCCTATTTTATTGCGGTCTACCCGTGCCGCTGATCGCATCATCGACGTGCTCAGATTTGTGACGTAGATTAGGGAACACGTGACTTCAGGCTTGACTTATCTCGCTTGTTTTATCTCTGTAAATTTAGCTTCGCAGTCTATGCAAAATGATCCTTTCCAGCATTTGATAAGAACTACTAAGTTAAATTAACAGAGGTAAAACAAGCGAAAAAAGTCAGCCTCAAGTCACGTTTTCCTTAATCTACGTCACAACTCATTCCAAACCAGGGGAAGACTGGTGCGAATGGTGGACCAAAATGGCGGCAAATTTGAACGCTTTTAAAACTTCTAAAAAAGTTTGCATTTTATCCAAATCGCATTTTTCTTTCGCAGAAGCTCATTGTGTGATATATAGAATCAGATAAGAAAATAAAAATTTTGATGATATGAGCACTTAAGGCCTGACAAAATATTATAAAAGATAATACATGAGTGCGGGTAGATCGTTAACATTATTTTCATGGGTGAAGTAACATGTTATTTTCAAGTGTTAAGATATCATGTTTACGCGCGAAAGCTCACCTGGTACTTCACTGGTGTTTATGTAATAAAAGTCAAGGATTAATCGCCGCGCAGATTTCAAGGTAAAGCAAATACGCCTAACACAGGGGCTAAACGAAAGAGAAAACTTCCAGTTCACCAAGAGCAACCTTTCGTGAAAATTCATAACACGTAACAAATAAAGCTAGTTCCTTACCCTGTTATATAAACGATAGCCTCCATTTGGCGCGAGAATATGCTAGGGTATTTGTCCGAGGACATTATCTGTTCCGCTAGAAGCCAACAGTTTTAGTTTTCCGAGAGTATAGCTCGAGGAAACAGAGCTTCGAGGAACGTATGAGCTTCGAGGAACAGATAATGTCCAAGGACAAATATCAGGGATTATTATTATCCATCAAATATTTTCGCTCCTGCGCGATTGGTTTAAAAGCTTCACGTGACCGAATTATTACCCAGCTAAAACTGGGGAATATCCGAGGTTATAATCCATCAAATCTTTTCGCTCGCGCGCGATTGGTCTAAACAGGTCACGTGACCGAATATCCCCCAGCGACAACTGGAGGATATCCGAGATTATTAAAAACTGGATCATTGGATAATGCAATTCGACAGTTTTCATTGGCTTAGCCATCATGGTATATGAGCCATTATACCATGATCTCCAAAAATGGCGAGCGTGTGCGTGATTTTTTGGGCCTTTTTGGTTTTATTGCAGTCTAGTTTTCTATATTTTGGGATGTTTTTAATAAAATAATTATTCCACTTGCGCTTGTTGGATATGAGATGATTATAGCCAACTCGGGGCTACGCGTCTCGTTGGCTATCTATCATCTCATATCCAACAAGCGCGAGTGGAATAATTGTTAATAAGTATATACTAAAACAGTGGATAGTGTTAAACGGGCGCGCTGATTGCAATTGGCTCGTCAAACTCTGAATATCCTGTCATATTTACCTTCGAGCAACTCGAGAGAAAATGGCGTCCCGGTTTGCGGTCGTGACAAGTGAAAAAATAATCCAAATTAATTTTTTGTGGTGTATATTATCTCACTGTTTTAGTAGATACTAAAACAACTATTCACCTCAGTGTCGGTGGCTAGCGTTGGACATATCCACCGCTAGCCACCTCCACTTCGGTGAATAGTTGTTAACTACAGATGATATCTTCACTGATCACGAAGGCAAACCGGTACGTCATTTTTTTCTCTTGCTGCTCGGTGGTAAATAGCAAAGGATATTCGGAGTTTAACTAGCACCTTCAACGCTATCCACTGTTTTAATTTAATTAATTAAGCTAGCGTGTCTTGCCAATTTGCGTCTTACCGATTACCTCTAGAATTTCCTGCGGCCGTCTTAAAACTCTGTTATCTTTAATCTGAAACATAGCCATAGCTCACCTGATCCAACTGGAAAAAAAACTTCCCAGTCGTCTTCAAGATGTGCTCCGATACCCTTTTTGAAATTCCTCGAGCCACTTTTCTATTTCATCCACGTTGGGATAAGAATTTCGGCACAACACTTAGAAGAGCTTCGCCGCTAGCCAATTCCGAGTTCACGCCTGTGGTGTGGGCTTACTGTGTCTAATCTCTGCTAATATGATATCTCTTCACTTTCCGTAGTCAATCCAGAAAATGACCAGTGAGAACAATGATTCGAAATATCTTTTGAGCAATTGCGTAAAGTAACAATTTCAAGACTCTTGCTTTTATTTAACCTATCAAACGAGCAGTCTGTTCTGGTTATTCTTGGCTTGTAAGTGACGTCATCATTTTCTAAAATCCAAAACTAAAGAGCCACCAAAGTTTTTATCCTCATCAGGCATTAGAATGAGTAAATTGACATTTGTTTACAACGTTTCAGCTCAGTAGCTTGCTTCGTCTGGAAACCAGCGCATTTTGAGTAATGGCGGTGCGTGACATAAAGCTACGAGCGCGTTTGTTGAAAAATATCTCCTTATGTCGTAATTTTCGGCCTATTCAGAGGTTAAAGTATTATGAAAAATGCTTATTTACATGATTTTTTGTTCAGTGTAGATAATAAGTCTCCTAGATAGCCAAAGTAAGTTCTAGATGATTACACTATTTTCCGGCCGCCATGTTGGTGTTCCACGGAGGTACACCAACATGGCGGCTATATACGAGCTCTGTAAATTTGTGCAGAACATTTCGACGAATATATCTCAGGTTTAGGAAAACGCACAGACTTCAAACTTGGACAAATTTCATCTTTACCAGTCTCTTATAGCATCACCATTTCTTGACTTCATCCACATAATGGTTTTCGATTTATTTTTATATTGCGTGACAGTGTAAGCCAAGAATTCTCTGAAAAGAGCATGAAAACACCACTGCTGAGCTGCGTAGCGTGAGTCAGGCCGTGGGGAAAATTCTTTTAACCTGGAATCACAACTTGGTTATAATTCGCAACGGTCCATAACAACAATAACAAAATAGTTCAAGTCTATTCAATCAAAAATTGCGTAGGCGCTAGTGATCAATGATGAAATCTTGATTCTTTGAACTTCGAATTCTTTACAATTAGCAAGTGTTTTAAAAATAGAAATGGTATCAACTGTATCGGAAAAACAGCGTCATTCACCTGAAGAAAAAAATGCTGAGAATACATGAACATTTCTTAAGCACTGCATATGCACTGTTCACATAAAAATATCATAAAAGTTAGTGATAAAACAAGCATGCCATTAGTTGCTGTGTTTTCTCGAGAAGTAATAAATAACCAAACTCTGCAAAAAGAAGAAGATATATTTCCATTGAATCTGGGGATTTGGGCTGGAATGACAGAGCTGTCTGTCACGGTCGGTCACGCAATCGCGTCTCATTTCACGAAAAATTGCAATTTTGAGCGCTCTCTCATAATGCCCAATCGAGTTTCCCCAGGAAAAAAATTACATCAGCTAAGAGCTCATTTATCGTGAATTATATGAGATGAATGTTATTGGATTTGTGATTAAGGTAGTAGGGTAAATTATTTTTTGAAGTTCGCCAGTAATTTCCATAGAAAACAGAGGTCTCTCCTTTAGGCCTCACTCAATATCTTATTGTTTTTCAAATGTCATAGGAATTGCAAAATGAAACCTTCAAAAGTTGTAGAATAAGCTGATTGCAACTGAATGTCTTTTAGGGTTATAGTTACGGCAAGCCGTTAGCTTCAAAATGCCTAATTTTTGAGCCTTATTTTTCAATGCCTGGCTCCGAAATCGAGTATCGTCATTTTCAGCCGAAACAAAACACCATTTGACAAATGAACCACACAGCGATAAATAGTTCAATATGGACCACTAATAGCCAAAGTTTGACCTTTTTTAAAATTTTGAAATTTGCCGCTTAATTTTTTATTCTTCTGGACACTCACCCTTAAGTGCTGAAAATTGAAGCCATTTCGAGACATTTTTGAGGTTCGTACATTTGTTAATTAATTCAGAAGACGTTACTCGTCAAAAATGTAAACCAATCAAATGATTTTCTTTCTGCATTCATCTAATCGGGATGCAAACGCCATTGATTTTTACGTTCAACTGGCTTCCTTTTCGGTCCTTGAAGATAATGTCAATAAGCAAATAAAAAGATTATTTTTTGTTGCTTTATCCCATAAAATAAATCCTCGTTTTTTTTGCATGTTGAAGTACTTGGTCAATATCCAGCCATCTTGACTTAACGCTTGGTCAATAACCCATATTTATTATATGGCAAGATAGGCTTGAGGTAAATCCGAGCGTTCTGATTGGTTCTTTCTTGGTCGGGATTTCGCCATACGGACCGTTTCCATGGAAACGGTCATATGCTGTGTATTTTTTCTGTTTTCGAAAGCAGGCAAATTCAAAATTTGCAGCGAAAACTACGAAAAGAAAACGTGTAAATACTCTCATTCTTCGTAGAGAAACTACCTAAAAGATTGATAGTTTACAGAGCTTACGATAAGAACGAGGAAGACGAATTTTCACTAAGCGAATTTTATTATCCTGAAGATCTGGAAACGTCTAATGTAGACTGAATCAGGCATCGGCGAAAGTCAGGAGGCCATTGACGATTTATAAAGAAGCAAAAATGTGCAAACACAACTAAGCAGATGGCTACTGATCTAAAAACTCTCCTCCACTAATTGTAAGGTAACGGTATGACAAATGAGAGAGTTAAAACCCTACCTGCGAAGAAGTTTGACCACTTCTTGTCCACTGAAATATCTCTTATGAACAAATGTAGGAAACACGGACAAGAGTATAAACCGCAACAATTTCCAATTTTCAAAGCAGAATTGTCCAGAATGAAAAGAAGCGTCGAACTGTTATCGAGAGAGAACGACGATTGGCTCTAAGACTGCCTCTTCATTAGCTGTGTATATGTTTGAATGATTTCACAGCAACCAACTTCCACATTTCTTCATCCATATTTTGTGATGCGCAAGTTAAAATATTCCATGCAGGATCGCCAGAAACCATTTTCCGAATTTCAACAAACTGCAGCTGTTGAGACTTGTGACAAATTCCTTTACAAATCGTTCTTGAAGCTTTGTTTATACTCAACATGATTTGCGTTCATTGAATATGTGTTCAAACTCGTGGCAGCTTGTTCCTTTTGAGTTGCTCGCGTCATCAAAAACACACGGAGGAAGCCCTTTGAATTCAAGTAACCGGAAGTGCGTTTTAACTTAAAACAAACAAGCACTAGTGCCATATAATAAACTACTTACTAACCTAGCTAGCTCGAGCCGTATTGGGGAATATTGGCCCTCGGTCGTTTTTGTACGGACCTCGCTGCGCTCGGTCCGTACTGCCAAGACCTCGGGCCAATATTCCCCAGTACGGCTCTCGCGCTCGGTTAGTAATCGAGACAGCCCGAAAATCTTAAACCGTTCTCATCCTTCCTTTTTCTCACATTTTCATTCGATCGATGAACGCGCGGATAGAATTGGAGGATACTGGACACCAGTGCAAAACAAGAAACTAGAGGGTCGGCTCGCTTGGCTCGCCTCCATTTATATCCCCGCGTGTGTTTCATAGCACGCTTCGTGAATTCTTTTGTTTTCGTCCCCTAAGCCTCAAAGCCATGTTAAAATTTGAATCGATCTAAATTGGTCTATTCGTTGGTAAACAACGTGCAAAATTTCCCTGCATTTGTTAGCTAGCCACAATCTGAGCAAATTTTATATTTCACCTGATTAGAATGTCCGCTAGACTGGGTTCTTCATGGAAACTTTTGTTACTACGTAATCGACAGTCCGACCCTCAATCAGAGCGACGCTCGAACGATTTGCCAGAATCTGGGAGGAGATCTCGTTATCATCAGATCAGGAGATGAGAATAACTTCACACGTGACCTGGTAAGGAGCAAGGAAACAGGCGAAAGTTGGGGTGCGTGGATTGGACTTCACAAAAAAACTGATGGTATGTTTTATTGGATCGATGACACTCCATTAGCTGGCCATTATTCTGCTTGGGCAAGTGGAGAACCTAACTCTGTTAATCACAAGTGTGTTCACACGGAAATACGCAAGGAAGGGAAGTGGAATGATCATACATGCAATTTGCCTAAGAGGTCTAGCTCAAACGCCCCTATTGTACTTTGCCAGCAAAAGTACATTTAAGAGGTTCAGCAATTTTAAGCATGTTTCTTCGTCGTCGCAGCAGGTCTACAGAGAATTAAACATAAACTTTAGTACTGACTGTTTGTCAGAACTTAGTAGCAAACGCTGTTGTCATTGTTGTCAACATGATTGAGAAATATAAAAAAATCTACTTAGAACTTGCAAAGTTTGGAAACCATTATGAAACACGAAACCTTTTTTTTATGAAATGGCTTCTCAAAAGGGCCTAATTTAATAGCAATAATAAAAAAACAGAAAGACCATGTAAACAGGCAGTTTTTTGTTTCATTAGCGTATGTACTTAGTTGTTAGTCAATGCTTTTAAAGGTGTTTTGTTTTGTTTTGTTTTGTTTTTTTTTTTTCACAACTTCGGCTTTTTAATTAGAAGCTGTCACACTTTGTTTTGGCGTCCTCATTTGCAATTTTGAGTAACAGGAGAAGCAGCTACGGAAAGTTCTTCCCGATTTCAACCTCCGAAAAGTTGCAAAAAGAAGTTTCTTTGCACGAACGTTCAAAGCCTAAAAGTACTCAGTGAAAAGATAAGTGGGCTGTCGATGTTTTCCCTAAACGTCTGGCTTACAAAGTTCGTCCAGGAAGTGGCTAATGGGACGGATGGTCGCTATTCACTTCGTTCGTTGTAATGGTAACTGTAAAGAATGATTAATGGAACCCTGAAAGTTAGTAAACATTTGTTCAAGTACTGTATTCTTTTGCAAGTTGATTTCGAAACACGCGTGTTTGGGTATTTAATCATGCTTGTTTTGATCTGCTCTTCACCGGGTATCAAGGGGCATCCACGTAAGTAAAGTACGTAACTTTATTTCAACTCGGGTTGATGAGGCTGCTTAGGCCCCTAGCAAATACATGCTAATATGCCGAGAAAAGTAAAATAAAAATAAATAAATAAATAAATAAATAAATGCATACATACATGATCAATTAGTAACTAACAATCTAACTATATCAATAAATATACAATCCTAAATCTTAAAATTATTACAATGAATCATATAAATCTGTACGTTACAAATGTAGTTCTCTCACAGCCTTCTTAAATTCCTTAAGGATTTTCGTTGAACGCAATTTATCCGGTAAAGAATTCCACACTTTGGCACCAATAAAAGCTGTAGATTTTAGGCCAAAGTTTGAAGTTTTTTTACGTGGGACGACTAACTTGTTGGTTAAGCCTTTCCAGCTTCTGCTTATCAGACTCATTACAATTATTCCAGATCGCTGAACAGTAAGTAAAATAAGAAATTACATACGAGTTGTAGAGTCACATCTTCGAAAAGATTGAAAGCGTGTTCTTTAGCCTGCTCAAAACGTCTAACTGATTTCCAACTTTCTTTATAATCTTGCCAATATGTGTTTACTAAAATTTAGCGAGTTATCGATAGTTACGCCTAAAAGTTCTAAATGGTCTACGATAGGAACCTGTACATCACTAATGCTAAAGGAAAGATCGCAAGGATAGTTTTTTGGAAGAATAATACATTTACATTTCTCGGGATTGAGCACTAGCTTATTATCGTCAAAGCAACGACTCGCAACAGCGAGATCGCCATTGATTACAGACTTTACCACCTCAGGATCGCGATCACTAAAATAAATTTGGTTATCATCAGCATAGTTGGACAAATTAGCACGATTAATAAAATAGAACAGATCATTAAGAAAAATATTAAAAAGGAGGGGCCCTAACACGGATCCCTGAGGTACACCTTTAGAAAAAACAGCAACATCTGATGTTACATCTTCTATCCTGACACGCTGGGACCTATCTCTAAGGTAACTGTGTAGGAGGGGCAGGCTGACTGGAGCAACACCGTAGGCAGCAAGCTTAGCGAGGAGGAGGTCGTGCGGTATCATATCAAAAGCTTTACTCAGATCCATTGAAACTGCGCCAACAACACACTTATTGTCAAGTGCATTCCTCCAATCCTCAATCAAACGTAGAAGTACCGCCTCACAGCTGTAGCCCCGTCTATACCCAGACAGAAACGGTGATAAAATAGAACTAAAATAATCAGAGAGTTGGCGTGCAAGGCACTTCTCAAAAACTTTATCCAGAGTAACTAAAATCGACACTGGCCGATAGTTAGATTTATCATGAGGATCGTCCTTTTTGAAGATGGGGCAGATTTCGGCCAGCTTCCAAGCAGCCGGCACAGAGCCAGAATCAATAATCTTGTCGATAAGAACAGATAGCGGATAAGCAAGAGCATCAGCGCCATCCCGCAATGTTCTTGGCGGTATCTTATCATAACCAGTTGCTTTTTTTGGATCAAGTGACTTAAGTATAAGTTCGACTTCAGGTGGACATACAGAGCGAAACTGGAAAGCTTCTTCCGCAGAGCAGTGGGTCTGTATAGCAGAGATACTTGGATGACTGGTAAAACAGAAAATATCATTGTGATGCCCATCGCTATCATTGTCATTCAAGAAGGATGAAAAGTGCGCGCTAAAAATTTGTGCTTGTGTTTGTTAACAACAAGACTATCACCCTCTTTAAGATGAATGGAATCCCGGCTGATGTTTTTCTTTGAGTGCATGAAAGGCTTGACCGTTTGCCAAAATTTTTTGGGATTGCCTTTGGAATTGCAGCTTGGTTATTGCAAATAAGGCCACACAATTGGTTATTACCTCATGTATTATTAATGACCTTGAGAACAAAGTGTTAAATGTTTCTTTTCTAGCTGATCTCTTCAGTAGAACATAAAACATATGGCAGAGAGCTGTATGGAAAGTTATCGGATGTAAGAAATACCGCAAAAATCCCGTCATAATCATAAAAATTACAATTTTCTTAAATGTGATTGGTGCATAAACTGCTGTATTTTGCTCTAAATAATCTGCAAAGTTGTAATCGGACAGTGTAATCGGACAGTTGGCTGTAATTTAACCTGCCATCAGTCGTCCCTTACATTTTTTGTCGCGGCGGGAAGGTACGCCTGATACAATTACTTGACTATTTATCTGTTGCTAGTCCAGAATCTGGACTTTTCTCTGATTGGTCAAGAAACAAAAAGGTACCTAAGAGTGATTTTCTGATAGTGTCGAGAATCGGAAGACACCGACGAAAAATCGATTTTTCTTTTATTTCGCCAAAACATACCTTTGGGTGAACTTATTCAAGGAAAAATAGTTTAAAGTTCTCACGATTTATTTTACGGGTGAAATTTAGGAAAGTTCGAAATTTGCATATAATAGTGGTTTTCGCGGCTTAAAATGTTCAAAATTTCACGCTTCTTTAAGAAAACAGCGGGCGCGAAAAAAACCTTATGAAAACGAAACTTGGCACAATTATTATTTCATTGTTATACTTTAAAATCGTATAATACGTTTTTTGATGTTTTGTTTGTAGATTTTTGACTAAGCCAGGACTAAGCGTATTTGTACAGCCACCAATTGCTTCTCCTCGCGAGGAACAATTTAAGGTCAACTTTGATTAGTACAAATGGCCTCTGCATGGTATATATCATTTGGTCAAAATATCTACATTTTAGGAAACCTTGGTTATTGTTTTTCTCACCAGGAAAGTTATAGCTCTAGGAATTAAAATGTTCCCTGTCAGTAAAATAAACAGCTGCGGCATGTGAGCGAGCTCAATTTTATGCAAAATCACAGGTTATTCTTTGCAAGTTAACGGTTTAAGAGCACCTTTTTTTCGTGACCGAGTGAGTGGTAGCACATGGTCCAAAAATGACTACCCTCATATTTCGCTCAAAGATAACTCATGATGAGCTAATAAACGTGGTGTAATTTTTTTGCTTAGATCTACTTTTGTTTTCCAGAAAATTCGCAAAAACTGTACAACCTGCTGACCACTTCAAATATGGCGGACATTAGTGCGCCGAGTATCAACACAAGAACTTCGCTCCTGAAAAGTGCAAAAGCAAGTTCGCGTTTTTCTTTTTGTATATTTGTATGGGAGGTAATGGAAAATTATTTAAGCCGAAAATTAGGAATTTTCATCTAAAATTTGAATTCACAGCGCGTGTTTAAAAACCACCAATATTTCATTGTTTCAAAATCTAGTTTTGGAGCATTTTTTCAAGACGAGTTTTCCCTATGCGGTATAACTCCGAATCACTTGAGATTTAAGTTCCGATTAGTGGAAATGTTCTTCCTTTCAAGGATATAAAGATTAGTTTGGGGGGCTTTTAATTACTGCGCGGAAAATGCCCGCTCTATTTCGGGAAAATCGCTACCTCAAGGTGCCAACAAGTGCAAATAATCTAATTAGAGTCTCCGCTGTCGAACCCAATATTAAAAGCAAATCTTAGTTGTTAGCATCCCATTAAATTAAAATCAATACTGATAAGCTCACCTTGTAAATCCAGTGGCCGTATGTGGGGTTTCCTCCCTATTTTCTGTTCAAAATAATCGTCTTCTTATCTTCCGTTTAACAGCCGAACGAGATGAACCGATCTAAACAGCACCTGGATGGCTCTTGTAGAAACATCGCAATTCTTGACAGTATGAAGCATTTGTTAGGCTCTATCCTTCTAAAATGTACAAGTGAGCTTGTAAATAAGTCAGTTTTAACTATCTTAGTGGCCGAAACGAGCAAAATTACCGAGTCCCGAAACGTGTATTGTTTGTACGTCACGCAATGACATGTCACACGCCATGTAAGACTTTAAGGAAGGCCCGCGAAAATGGAACCTTAATTCGTGCTATATTTTGACCATTGTAATACCGATGTCGTGCTCTACCAACTCAGCTATCAAGCCATCTGGGAGCTGGTCATTTTGTGAGTACGTAATATATTTTCTCGCCACTTCGCGACTCGCCTTCGCCGCTTAATTCTATCGCCTCCAACGAGAAAAAAAACCTCTGGCACCCAGGTTAGTAGATGATGACTAATACTCTTATTAACCGAGCTAAGTCGGTCTGTATGGGAGAATCTTGACCGAGGTCGCAAGTACAGACCGAACGCAAGAACAATTTAATTTGTTTAATGTAACTGGTTTGTATCGACGTTTTGCTTGCGAACGGCAATGAGCCGAATTTAATTCTTCCGAAGTTTTCTCGTCCTCTTTACTTTTTTTTTCTCATCGGCTTTTTGGCACTTAGATTAAAACAGTCAATGATTTTGCATTCTAGCTTGCAACTTTTTCACTTCAAAACATTACCGGTCTAGATGCCGGTCTAGATGGGAAAATCTAGGGGTGCCTTCCATTTTGCCAAAGTGACCATTGAAAATGTCCATTTTGAGTTTTGACGCGTACCATTTACTTCAACTGTAGACCAACCGGTTTCTCCGAGTAAATGATAAACATAGTTTGGCATAATAGTAAACAACCTTTGGCATAATGGAAAGCACCCTAGACCGCGGTCAATATCTATTTCAGCCAATCAGATTCGTGAATTTGGTATTTCCCAGTCCTTGTGAGACACAGCCATATAAGAAAAGTGAATATATGAAAAACTATACACGCAACTTGAGTTCAAATCCCCGGTTCAGGCCTTAATTTTTTTTCAGGCTTTAATTTCACAACTACTTAATTTGTGTTTATAACTGCGATGACCAATCATATCTTCATATTTATTCCTTCATATTTATTCCTCTTTCTTTCTTTCTGCCTCTCTATCTTTCTACTGAATTATTTTCCTTCTTTCCTTCTCTTTTAACACCGCTTATTTTATATAGCGTAGCTAGGCGTCCGCACCTTTATCTGGGAAAGAAATAACAGGCACTGACTGTTGCAGCCTGTAAATGCGGTTTTCCTGATTTGCTTTCGTCGATTTAATCCGGTTTAGGCCGGGCCGGAATATCGCTGCGGGTGTAGCTATTTGGCCGATGGTACCATTGCATTCAGTACAGTGTGCATGGTTTTTGCGCAAGGAAATCTGTTGGGTAATATTGTTTTCTTCCTCCAAGTTCCACCCCCTGGGAGGAGCCCCGATATTAAGGCTTCGGCCAGTAGAGATGATAACTGTATACTAGTCATCCAACATCTTACGGCACTCGCGAGTACCGGGACTTTTTGCTTTTCCTGCCTGCTTTTCTTCCTTCTGCGATTTTTTTTACTCAAAATTAGGTTCTGTCGGATTACGCTCGAAAAATAGAGAATTATGCTTTCGGGCGTCACCCATGAAACAAGGGTATTATGCTCAAAATTACGCTCGGCTGGAGGTATAATGCTCAAATTATGCCGGACTAAAATGACACTTCCACCCCACCCCCATAGTCTTGCACCTAAAAAAACATTCCTAGTCTTTCATTTTTGAAATTAATGTTAGACAATAATTGTTCAGTTAAACCTTTTATGGGCAAGTGAAGCTTGGAAGCCTGAAATAAACAGGTAACTGGGCCTTCGATTGTATCAAAATCACTGGGTACGAGTCTAAGGTATCAAGTTTCTAACATATTCCCACTTTTATCAACTTTATACATTCTAGAGTGAGTTGCTGGCAAACGTTGCATACACTTCTCACAGGTTTTAGAAACAACGGCGTAATGCTACAAAAAAATTAGTATTATGTCAGCATTATGCCTACTGTTCCAGATATAGCGTTATGGTCAAAATTATGCCGGCATAATCCGACAGACCCTACCCAAAATAAAGAGGGGAGGGTCCCCGGGCCCCTCCCCTAGATCCACCACTGCAAATAGCGTCGCGCACAAATGACGTCACGAAAATTTAACCCCGATGTGACTCAGACAAACAAACCATTCCATGGGCTACTTGTTTGAGAGCGGCGTATGAAACAGAGGCGCTCGAAAACTCTTCAGTGCGATATTCAGCGATTAATTTCGCAATTCAATGGCCTTTCTAGTTCAAAATGTTGACGAAAAACCACCACGACATGTACCTTGGAATAATAAAAATACAGAGTTTGAAGGAGGGTGGCAAAATATGATGGGCTTCTCATTCTATGGCAGAGAAAAATATTATTGTTGTATCCGAAATTCAGGTGCATTACCCACAAGAAAGTCAGCAA
>JAHPZR010005323.1:2500-18162 GCA_019787425.1 Platygyra sinensis
ATTTGAATTCATTCAATTTGTCTATACTGTCAGAACTTATCCCAAACTGAATATGTAAGATAGCTTGAAAATTTGAGAAAGAAATTTTAAAAATTGGCCAAGAATAATTCACGTTCTCTCAAATATGCAGAATGTGGCTATTTCTCGTTGTTGTTTTGTGAACTTTTGTAAACAGAGGCAAAGAAATAAACAAAGAATTATAACACACGCTTACACAGCCACTGTACTCGTTGCTGTTGCCGTTTAAGTTTGCTGAAACCGAATAGGCGACAATATAATAAACAGCCAAACGAGCAGAAAAACAAACAGGAAACATCTATGGCATAAAACGAAACCAAAACATATAAAATGGCGCTCCCGCCATTTCTTCTCATATCTCAGGTAGTTTCGAGAAAGTCGCTTCAGCTGTCCACGCTTCGCGCGAGTTACCGCCTCAGAAGAACTGGGTACCATGCATGTCTAAAAATGACTTAAGAGGGATTACCTTAGTAAGAAGACTTATATGGGGGATTCACTCTCTTACCTTGATAATCTCTTGGTCACGAGCTAACTGCAAGGTTTACCTACCTGCAGTTTGTATTCGGCTTAGTCTGTAAATTTTTTATCATTGCTCTCTGGCATTGCTGTCCGTTGGATATGAAGTATGTTATGTTACAGTCTCCTACCATAGCAGCACTGACATCCAGCAATAACCCTGCAAAACATGCAATATCACCAATATTCAAACTCCATGCTGTTTGTCTGCCTGTTTGTTGGTTTGTTTGTTTATTGTTTGGTTTTGTTATAAAACATTGTTGAAACCACGCGTTCTCCTTGTAGGTTAAAATGCCCTTTTATCAAATACAGTTGAACCTATGTGGCAACCTCGTTCCCAGGGCGGGGGGAAGAGATACCCTGGGAACGAAGCTGGCGCGGTATGCGGTTGCTTACTACGGGAGGTTGTCGTTTTCGAGAGCTTAGACCACATTGGGTCAAAAATTTTACATAAGGTAACTGCAGAAACTTATCCATGTTTTAAATGTTTTACACATGTGAAAAGTCGATTTTGAGAAAAAAAATCCCTTACTTCCCATCGAGAAATGTCCGTCCCTCGTACTGTCTAGGATTGCGATAATGTTACAACACCTTATTATCCAATTTTTTCTCTATTCTGTCAAGTGGTCGCTTATGAGAGGTTAAAAACAAAAGAAAATTTTAATTTTTTAGCTCTAAAAGTGGTCGCGGTCGCTTACGAGAGCTGCTCGCTTACAAGAGGCTCCAAATATAGTAACTTGACTCGGAAACTGTTATTTTGGAAAACAGCTGGTCACTGAGGAGAGGTGGTCGCGGCTTTGGTTTCATTCGATCTGAAGGAAGTTTTTCATGAATCAAGTCAAATTATGTATGCACACATCAGTTATAGCTTTCAGTATCTCTTTAGCGGTGCATACGAATGATCCTTCTGGACGGATACTGCGTCCTCTATTACAAAAATGGCCATTTAGATGAAACTGAAGGCTAATCAAGAAGAAAAATCATTGTAGTATAAAGCATTTTTGTTCCGGCCAGTTTGCACTATGTCCTTTTCAATCAAAGCCTTAACTTCTTTGACAAGAGCAAGAGCAGTCTGAATTTCAACTGTCTCTTCCCTTTACCCCGAGTGGGGCGCGGACGAGAGACTCGGGGTACTGAAGGGAAGAGACGGCTGAAATTCAGACTAGAGCAAGAGTATCAAGGTCGGCTAGGCTAGGCCTACCTTCCACACTGATCCGTCACGAAAACGGAGCTTTTCGAGAACGCTTTTCAAACCGAAGGAATTTGAAAACGCTAGCTTTTCGAATTTCTAACTTGTTCGGATGCAAGCTGGCGCCGGAGAAGAATGGCGCGAAGAATAGTTCCTCGCCTCATTCTTCCCCTGCGATACCCTACCACAAACAAGTGAGCCTACTTGCATGCAGGCTTGAGCCCTTCGTTTCATTCGGTCGTTTTCGTGTGGACGGGAGCATTTGAAAATGGACCGTTTCGAAAACTATGGCATCACGAAAACAATTCATTTCTCTGCCCTAGTTTTCCTAGACCACAAGAAAAGAAAATGACCGGTCTTTGTTGGAATTTCAAATTCCTCCAGATAGTATGGAAACCGCGAAGTCTAAATCTACCGGCTACCGGAAATGGCTTCTTTTTTTTTTTTTTTTTTTTTTTCATGCGTTCAGTTTTTATGGCAGCTTCGTTCTGGTGATTTTCTGTTCGAAACACGGACTAGAGGTTTATCTAGATCACTCACCATGGGTGAGAACTACACACCCAGTTGTCTGGAGTTTAGTGGATAATTTAGTTTGGAAGCTTATTTCTATCGTTGCTATCTTGCTTATCTGTTATCAAAATATTGCATTTCCGAGAAGAAAACTGAAGACAATAGAATTTGCTTTATATTCAAGACAGTAATATTCCAAATATTCGTTTGTGTTTATGCTTGCCAGAAAGCTGCAGAAAGGTTCTGTATTACGCCCACAAGATAAACACGACGTGTCACCATCCAAACAAAAAAAGTAAAATGCTAGAATACACTGAGATATCAGGGCAGACAAGGGCTGAATGACCTTCTCGTGATGTTTTTACGTTTAGATGAATAATTATAAGCGACTCTACGGAACATGGCCAGCTCGATGCTCTCATGATCACGTAATGTCTTTTTGCAATGGCGTCGAACCAGGTGTTCCAAGAACTTGTACTATTTCCTCTTTCCTAAAAGAACGCTACAATCTCTTGTAACTTTTTGAACTGCCCTTTTACCCAATAGTCAAACTTCCCAGCTTAACTCTCGTTTAGAACAATGGAAAGCTCTTCAGCTGATAAGCGCAATCAAACTGGCTATTCTTCGACAAATGTAAACACAATTCCATACGTAAAGTGCAATTTAATAAGCCATTTGAGTTATTTGGTCAGTGTGTGAGCCAAAAACGTCCGACTGGGCAAGAAGTCGCAAGCCATCGCTTAAAGATCAAAACGAAATTTGAACTGGTAAGAATGGATTGGTTTTTTAACTGAATTGGTAACACGATGAATAGTTTATTATTCCATGCGCGCTGCATTGTTCGAGCTTAAATTCAATCAAGCGGCGCATTTATACTCGGCAAAATTTTTTTGGTAGTTTATACCGCCTAACAAGGAAGTTGTCTCGTCGTTACATGTAATTGTTTCTTTTCCTTAGGCTGTGCAGAAAAGTTTCATCAAGTGCAACGGGAAACTATTCTTGTCCATCTAAGAAGGGATTTCAAATTAGGAAACCATGCTCGGCAGACAATGACTGGCTTCACCGAATTTTGCTCTATCAAATCGAGCGATCAAAAGTTGCAACCTTCTTATCCTGAAAAAACGTGAGACTAAAATATTCAGAGTCTTACCTGCGATAAGGAGGGCAAAATAAGTTGCTAAAGCCGCCATATTCTTGCATGCATGGAGCTTTATAAAACGATATGATGACATGTAGGTGCGATCTCTGAAGTTTTGACAGACGGACTTTATAAAAGGAAAATGTTTACAAGTCGAGTCGCCGCCAGAACAAGATTGCGTGACAAAACAGGCGCGTGACCCCAGCAAAGATTCTATGTTCATCACGCAATCTTCTTCTCCCATCCGTGGCTTGCAGGGTAGGAAAATTGCTTGACTGACTAGCCAAAAGAGCGCCTCACGAACGAAGGAGGCTACAAAGTTCAGAGATTGGAGAGAACTTCAATCATCGTTCCCTCAGTTACATGCAAAGAGTGGAAAGTGGAAACGCAAAAAAAAAAACGTTCTATATGTCTATGACAGAAGAATCTGGAGTGAGAGAGGAATACACATATCGTCCACTACCGGAAGAGGTATTATTTTCTCGTTTTACTTTTTTTTTATTAATATCAAGATTAATTTATATTCTATTATCATGGTATTTAGCAATTATTAGCTATTAAGCTATTAGTAGCTGGAGGATATGAAAAATTCTGCAGATCGAGGAGGGTGTTATCCACAGAGGCCGAAGGCCGAGGTGGATAACACCCTCCGAGATCTGCAGAATTCTTTATACTCTACGAAACCCGAATTCAATAATTGCTTTATTATTCATTCAAAATATTTCCCCGTTTTTAAAGGAGTTTCGCTATTTCCCTCAGTGTTTTTCCGCCCACCAAATATTACACAACCTTGTCCCCAGGTTTTCTCGGTCAACGGTTCCATAATCCGCAGCCGGCTGCACTTTTTACGTCATCGGTTCAATAATTTGCAGCGGGCTGCACTTTTGACGTCATTGATCCAATATTTGGTCAACAGCAGCTGGTTATGGTGAATTATGCGTGTGATTTTAACCAATCAGAAACGGGGAAATATTTTGAATAAATGATAATATTTATTATTTGATTATTTGCTACATTCGAGGGAAGGTGGAGGTGTTATGATGCTTCGAGCTGGCCAGTTACGGCGGGGGTACGCATGAATAGGAGTGAAGTTTTGAAGTATTATATAATTATAGTAAAAGGGAATTGTTAACATTTAAAATGGGTTGAAAACACTACCAGACAGTTGACCCCCTAAAGAAAGCCCCAGGTTGGTGACTGTTTGGTGTCCATCTACTAATACTTCCCTTCAAATTTCAATTTTCCAAATCCATCAAATCTTCAACATTTCATGATTTCTCTTTCCCAAAATTCCCAAAAATCAGCCGAAAATTTACACAAAACCGTCAAACAGTGGTTAATAAAATAATCAGAGAGATTTAGCGTTGCTTGAAACCTGACCGAGATATTGGCAGAAAGGTCGTGTTAAGCGACGTCAAGACATCCTTCACAGTTACCTTCGCCTTCAAGAACTGATAGTTGTGTTTTGTATCAATAAATCGATTTCTTCCCCAGAAATTTATCGTGAATCGATCGCGAAAACTCAGTTCAACTACTCGGCTCGAAATGTACTTAGGGTCTGGGTGTAAAAAAAATCAATTTAACGTCATTGTTCCTACATATTAAATTCATTATGCATATTTATATGTCTAGCCTTGAAAAAGATAAAAGCAGTGAAAAAGATCATCCGACATTAATACTAATTAATTCATTACAGGCATTAGCGTATTTTCACAACTGATAAAACTAGAAGTAAAAGTATATGAGCTAGCAGAGTGAAGGTTTCAGTAATTATTCTCGACTTACTCTGTAATCATTTTGCGGTATATCCATCAACATCTGCCGCAAGTGGATTGTACACTCTTTGTCAGAATAAAATTGGAAATAAGATCAACCCTTTCCCCGAATCAATGATGAACTGCCGCTACAACCAAAACGTGCCATTTTTCAGTTTTTTTTTTCTTTTTCTTGTTCTTCATTGAAATGGGCGGGGAGTGGTCTTAATATTTCATTTAAATTGAAGAAGATTGTAGGTCGCCAGATAGAAGCATGAGCTAGTAGCATTATCCAACGGCACTCTTATGTGACTCTTATGACATGTGTGACCAGCGCCATTTAGCAAGCCATTCAGAGTTTTACCTTACTTCATCTAGTTTGTTTTGTTCGTCATTTCCTCCACTCCTTTTAGTTTCGAAATTTGTGTTAAGGCATCTACCACTATATGATATTACAATTTCATTTTTATATTTTAGTAACATATAAACCAGAAGAAGGCTGATCTGGCCAGCCTAAATATTGTTTTTCAAAAAGGGGCTCTGTCACGATAATTTAAGGTATTTTGACCATCGGCAAATTTACCTTTAAATTGAAGGATGCCTGAAAATAATGCTTTACCAAGGTGGAAAACACCAAAGAGATAATAATAAACCACAAAAGAAGAAGGATGGTTAAGGATGGAGAAGATTGACACAGATTACAAACAACAAAATTGAAAAGTTTAATCAAAAATAAGACACAAACAGCAGTGATAAACATATTGAACTTGTTCATTTTGATTATGACTTGACGTTTCGTATGTACTCTACATACATTTTCAAAAGTAACCGTTGAAATTTAAAACAGCTAGTTATATATAACAAAGCGGGTGAGGGGACTGGAACCTAGATTAAGCAAATACTTAACAGTAAAATATAAAATATATATAGAAAAATAACAGATTAATAAAGCATCAGCTTTTCACTTCCGACGTTGACGTTGGAAGCTGGTTCAAGTTCATGAATAAATAAGGTCTCTTTTATCTTACAATGATAGTCTGAAAAGTTTAGCCAAACTTTTCAAACGCTCCTTTAAATATACGACGTTGTATCAGCCTTGCAGGAAATCGCAGTAGTCTTTGACTTATCATCGTTTTACTTTTCAAGTTTGGCTGATAGGATCTCAAGCAGGATCTTTGTCCATGGCTTTGCAGTTTATTTAGTTTTTCATTCACAGTCAATTGATACAGCTCGAACATGACAAAACGCATTGTGTGGGCGCGACTGAACACCTGCAATAATGCGTGAACAATAACAATTTTGTACTGCCATGTTCCGCCAATAGTACTCAATATACCCTTTATTTAGTTGCTTTTGAACAGAAATGAAATAATTAGATATCGGCCTGTTTCAATATGACGCTAAATATGAACATTATCGTCCCCAGTGCTACTCGTTTCTTGCCGATCGCAGGGCAAAAAGAACCAGAGGCTCTGGGGACGAGAATGAGATGAGGCAAGAGAAATGTTTTGCAAAAATTAACAGACTCGACAGAAGATCGGGGTAGTTCCCTTGGCAAGAACTTCATGCTAGCCCACATATAGAGTACACTCCCATATTGTTTTATCCATATATGGTTATGTCCTATCCATATATGGATATGTGGGCTAGCTTGAAGTTCTGACCGTTCCATTCATCTGTTCTCTTAAGGCGGGGATCCACCTGAAAGCCGTATTTTGGCTGGGTATTATGTTTTTTAATGCAAATATCTCGTTTACGTTTCAAGCAATCAAGAATCTCTATGCTCATTTCACATATCTATGTTTTGGGTCGTTTTGTAAATTTTTGGTTATTTTTGGGTATATTTGGGGATAAATAGTTTTTCTCAAAGGATACGTAAAATTTATGGAAATAGGAAATTTTGAAGATTTGGTGTTGTTTTAAAATTAGAGTTTGAAGTTAAAAATTGGTAGATACACTCCAAACAGTTGCCCAACAACCTGGGGTGCCATTTTGCGGTCGGGCAACTGTCTGGTGGTGTTCCATAACCCTTTTTTTTCCCTTTCAATCTCTCTTTCAACTTACCAAAATTTCACTTAAATTCAGGTGTACCCCCGCCTTAAGGATTACAGTCGCTCATGAGATCGCAGAGCCAGCGAGCTGGTTACCAAGTTGTCAAGGAAAAAGTCTGCATACTGCGATGAAGCAAACAATGCAGACAGGATCGCGGAACGATCCTCAGCCAAATAAAACTTGTGAGAGATGTGAGGCATCGAAGATTACCAAAGCACATATTCAAAAAGAAAATTAAAGCATTACTATTTGAAACTTTAGAAACTCTGGACAGTTATGCTGACACTAGCATTCTTATTGCTGAAATAAAAAAGGCATCTTAATTATAATTCAATCATAACTTATACTGATATTTTTTCCACTTTTCATCACTTTTTTTCCTCTCTTGACAAATAATGTATTCAAACTCGACTTTTTTAACGCCTTCAACTAGTAATTCGTGTTCGTGTGTCCTTAACAACCGCCTGCCTAGATTAGCTCGCTATTTGCAGGCGGTGTTCATTGTAACTAATTCTTTTGGAAGACTTAATAAACTTGAAACTTGAAACTTGAAACTTGAAACTTGAAACTTGAAACTTGCAAAGAGAAAAATATACGAAAGAGTTTTTTGGCATCAGATAATAATCTTATTTTTTGACTTCTTTGCGTTTGTGTGACTGGTTTAGGAGATATTTTTTCAACTTGAGACGAAAAGTAAAAAGCACTGCTCGCTATCCACAATTTTGGATGGTCTAACATAACGTGCCCACAAACGGGCATTTAATTCATGTATTCCCACTCACACACTTAATCACAGTGCTCACTCACTCACTCACTCACTCACTCACTTACTCACCGTGCTCACTCACTCACTCACTTTGACTCTCTCACTCACTTACTTTACTCACACTTTCACTCACTCAATGACTCGCAGACTCATTTATTCATTAACTCACTCACTCACAATATCATTAACACATAGAGATCTGTCTCCCTCGACTGAGGTCAGAGACCTGCTCGAGGAAGACACATTAATAGTTTGATTGGAAAATTGTTCCGTACCTAGGCCTTCATGATTTTCATGGACACCTTTAAACTTTGGACGAGTAGCTTACCTGATTCCAACTTGTACGTGACCGAGACACCAAAAATAAAACAAAACCCGGAATTCATGTTTCCTTTCTTTTGTCCCCAAGCAAAATAAGGCACCGGTTGATGCTAGAAATTGAATAAAAGTTAAAAAAAGACAACATGCCGACTGTTTTGTTCCTGTTTAGACCTCACACGCCGTGTAATAGGGGCTTGAAATAAATAAGTTACGCCTTGTAATACAAAATCAATGTCCGTTTCTTTCAGGACTCCAAAAATGTCACGTTAATTAGTGGCAAAAAAGATCTGTCTCTATTTATCTGAACAATTCACTACCCCGAGTATCCTGTATAATCTGTAATTAGTTTGCACTTTAAACTTAAACAAACACCTGTTTTCCTATATTATTCGATTTTATTTCAGTTTTTCGGTTATTTCGACATTTTCAGTGACACAACAGAATGGGGAGTTAAACTCTACCAAATCAGTTTACGAAGTAATGAACAATTACAGACCACTTTACATTTAATCCAGTGCACATTGCAAAGCTGAAGTTGTATTCATAAAAGATAGCATTCGTAATAGAATGCTATTTAAAATCAAGCGCAAATTTGATTTGAATCGCTTGTACCCCGCTGAGATGAGAGCACACGAACTCGCTAATCGTAAGTGTTGCAGTCGAGTTATACTCTGTTGTATGCATAATCCTGCTTCCACGTTTTCTTGGTATTCTGTTCAGAAAAATATAAGCGTAGGCATTTCAAAGCGACAACGCATTCACCCACCTGCTTTCCAATTCTAAACGTCGAATTTAAAACTCAATGGGACCCCTGAAATATAGCTTATAAAGCGTGTATTCTAGTTTGAGCACTGGAGAAGGTGTAGCCAGAGCAGTTGCGCGCAGGGACAAGTTGGGCTGATTTCAGCAGATGACAGACATGAAGGTGCTTCTCAGCAAAACCAGGATGAATAGCTTCACTTTTGTGGCACTTTTAATAGTAGTACTCCTTGCTGATAACTCTCAAGGAATTATGGGATGGTTTGGAAATGCGGGAAAGCGACCACCAAATGGCAAAAGGTCTTTAATTAAGGTATGATATTAATAAAACCCAGTTGAAAAGCTCTGAAATTTTAACCATTCTGAATCTGGTTCGCGATCTAGCTTTAAAAGCGAACGTTTGCTTTGATATACGTCTAAGTAATCGGCTAGAGAATCATCCCCCTACCCCCTCCCGACGATATCTGTACTAGATGTTTAGCAATATTTGTCAAGTTTTTAAACGCATAGTGGTTTTGTGCGACATTACAGTATAAGCATCACTGTGTGCCGTGCAAGAGGTGTTTGAAAATGGACTCTCCTTACCTGAATGGAACCTCGTTACAACGTTATCCTTGCCTGGATTTAAGTGCAATATTTAGATTAGCTAGGGAAAAATTCAAAAGGTCATTTCTTTGTTTGCTTTCGACAGCAGAAACTCTCTTATAGCCTACTCAAAGGAAATTCTGGAAAGATCAGAGTAAAATTATTCATTGACAAGTTTCACTCCTCCGCAAATCGCGGGATTATAGAAACATCGGTCAATTTACACGCGCTGATTTAACAGTATTTTGCACGTTCTTTTTTATTGTGCGTTCGATAACCAGGGAAGACTTAACAGTAAAAAAGCAATTCAAATCGTTTAATACATTACACCATAGTCGATAACTGAAAATTTTGCCGGGCGGACGTAGGAGGCTAAAAACGTTCTTTGTCTTTTATCGAATGCGTCAGAACAAAAACCCGGACACAATTAGTCGGCGTTATTTTTATAAACCAGCAGGGAACATTTGATGAATTTTGTTTCACCCACGTCCAAGTTTTTAACCTCTTCTAGGAGTTCAGCGTCCTTCAAGAGAAGCATGTCTGAATGGTTCTCTGCATCGGACTCCCACACGGCAAAAATACCAACCAGTAAATAGAAAATTTTACATGCGATGTATTTCTGTTTCTGTTGTTGTCATGGTGATTTTTACCGTTTTAAAAATAGTTTTTATTCAGTCATTCAGTTAGTTGGGGCGCAGAGCGTAAAACGGAAAGCGAAAAACTAGGGGGAGCGCCGTGCGTCTCCTCCATTTTTTTTTTTTTTTTCGCTCGCCGTTTTTCGCACCCGAACTACCTGAACGCCTGGAAGAGCGTAACAAGTTCAAAGCAGATTTAATAGGCTGTGACAGCAGAAAGAAACGAAAGGCGGCGCAGCATGGGCGGATGTCCACGCGTTAACTGGAGACTAGCAGTGCCAACAGGTTCTCTCAGCTAGCCAGCGTCTGCCTAAGCACGAGAAACACTTTTTTCTCGTGCCTAGCAATTATACTGAATAGGCTTCGCGGGGAAAGAAACACAAGAAAAAAACTGGCTCCCACCTAAGAAAACGAAATTAATCGAGAATTCGTATTTTGCTTCCTAGTGGCAAGATGATTGGAAACTGACGCGCGACAATAACGTAGCACAACGCCCCAACAAGATACCAAGTGCTTTGGGACAAAATCAAAGACAAGCGCCGAATGAGCATCGCCGCCGCAAGCTGGTTGTTCTTGGAAAACGCTTCTGCTTGAAGATTGACGACTAAGACATAAAATGGGTGGAAAACTGATTTTATTGCCAGTCTTAACGTACACGTTTCAACTGGCTCGGCAAAGTTATCCTGGCCTTCCTCGAATGGACCTTTAATTCCAAGTTTTATCTTATAATTCTCATACTCGTTAATAGTAGATCATCGCGTTTAAACAAAGGAATTCGTGACTATGACCGTGTATGAATAGGCGATCTCAATTGGCATGTAATTTAACTATTTTTTTTCCGTTTTCCCTTTAATTTTAGTTCTGATAGAGAAGATATATCAAACACTCGGGAGTGTTCAACCGCATTTCCAAACACCTCGATCAAGGGTCGTCAGAAATACTTCGCTACGCGTCATATTCTTGACTCCCTCCAGAGTTCCCGAAATCTCGTTCCCAGAGCCCACGTGTCTTTTGGTGCCGACCAAAAGACACGTGGGCTTTGGGAAGGAGATTGGAATTCTCGATGTTTGGAAATGTGATCAAACAAGCTCTTTCGCGTTTGATGTACGACATTTCAGTAGTTGTCACGCTCTCGCTATCCCCTCTTCAAAAGATGAGTAACTTATTTCGACGAGGAAAGTCGTCCGAGTGAGAGTGGTTACTAGCCTGTGAAGGGGACTTCCAGTTAGACCGTCGACATATCGGTGGCCCTCTTGGCGCCCCAAATGAGAGTTGAACTCTTGTCTTATGTAAACAGTTCTTTTCGTTCCTGTAAATTTGCATGGCTGCTCGCCACCTGAGGGAAAATACTCTACTGATCTGGTACAATAATTTCCTTAAGAAGCCCTTCCTTGGGGCTTCTTTTGTTGGGTTTTACGGTTTTCAACGTGAAGTACTTGCTGGTAAAATAGAGCCAGTAGTCACACAGTGGGTCGAATTTGCTGTCCGTTTATGGCTTTACTAAAAATTTACAAAGAGTTCTCTAAAATATTACAATAGATAATTACAACCAATAAACTAGTTCCATGACAATGTGTGCCATTTTTTCAATAAATAAAATTTATCACTTAAAACATTATTTTGCAACCGTGCACATGTATGTGTTTGTTTCGGGCACAGCCTACGGTCTAGCTGTTAATAAACAAGATTACTTTTTAATCTGTTAAATAAATGTTTTGGTAAGTATGATAATGTTCCCGTTTCCCTTCATTATGCAAAGCAGTAAGATTCAATTTACAAAGGGCATCAGTTGCAGAGAAGAGTACTATTTTAGCATTTACAGTCCCGGGTAGATTCGGAGATCATTGACACCTCTATTGAAGTCATACAACACCCCCCGTCCCCACTCAGCGGCTTAAAACAAGCATAGATACTTTCCCGTGATTATCTGCCTTATTTTTACTTGAACCAATCACTGCTTAGAAACTGTATGCGCTGCACCAATCAAAGCGTAGTTTGCCTTCTTGGTGGGGAGAGCTTTTTGTGAACTTCAGCCCGAGCAGAAACTAAGGATCATTCACCCGGGGCCACTCCACTGTAAACGATGGACACACATAAGCCCAAAGTCATGTACAGCTTTTTATCTTTTTCTTTCCCCAAATAATATGGCACGACAGGTTACTGCCATTAGCAAAATGGTTCGCCTGACAGCGAAAAGGAACGCAAACGTGAGAAGGACAAGACCAATCATGTACACCGACACTGTGCGGGCTTCTTCTTGTGCGCTTTTAGCGAGATTCCATGCCTGGACCTGGGGTGGAGGATCCAGGACCCATCTCAAGTACACTGCAAGGAGCCCCAACCCTGCTCCAGTGACGTCACTAATACATCCGTCTGTAAATAAAGACAAATAGACAGTTTTAAGGTTGGCCCAAAGCATCACTCCTCAAACATATAGTTATTTTCTTTTTTTCAAGTTTGTTGCATGTTACACTGATGTTAGCCCATACTGTAACTTAAAAACCTTCATTATTGTATGTCCCTGGTTGACTAATCTGTTTATGCATGTAAGTTTGGGAGCTTATCCCGGTTTCTATAGCATAAAGCAACTAGGACTATTCTCCCCCCACCACCCCCCCCCAGCCCCCCCGCCACCCAACGGATGGCATGCTAGTCCATCACAGGGTTACCCGCAGCATTAAATTTGTCAGTACCCATTTATACCTGGGTGGAGAGAGGCACTGTGAGAGTAAAGTGTCTTACCCAAGAACACAACACAATGTCCCCGGCCAGGGCTCGAACCCAGAGCGCTCACTCCAGGGTCGAGCACACTAACCATAAGGCCATCGTGCCTCTCACATCTCTAACAATAAGAGAAAAAGTGTATTGCCAAGAACACAATGCAATGTCCCCAGACAGGACAAAAAGGGACCTTATACAAGTCTGAGCTGTTTCATTGCAGGGTCATTTTGTTCTGGGATTGAGAGACACACCATTTCCATGGGCATCTCTCTGCCCCAGGGTGTGTTATGGGTGCTGGCCAATAAGCCATATCCATATACTCAGTATTGGACTGGAACTGAGGCAATGCAGAGATTCTTTTCAAGTGTAAATGACAATTATATCTTTTCAATGATATTCTCCCACACGAGCCTCCATAACCGGAGTATCAGGCTTCTCTCACTCGTGGGGTGGGAGAAGGAAGAACCTGGCCCAATATCGAGAATATGAATATGGTCTATTGCAACAATTGTTAAGCCACCAAGACAAAATGGTGGAGGTAAACTGGGTGGCAACACTCAAACAAAAGACTGCCTGGTATTTTTGATAAGGAGGCATTTCAGTGCAAGTTGAAATTTATGGAAAAAATTAACTTTATAAAATTGAACCCTGTTTAGTCTTACATGCTGACAAGAGAAAACAAAATATATTTATTATAAGGCAAAGTAGTCTCAAGGGAAATCTGAGCGTCCTGATTGGTTCTTTCTTGGTCGGGATTTTGACATACAGACTGTTTCCATGGAAATAGTAATAAGCTGTGTATTTTTGGTTTTCAAAAGCTGCCAAAGTCAAAACAAGCATGGCTGGAGTGCTATATAAAATAAACTTCTTACTAACCTACAGTGTAGCTTGCTCAAATCGTACTATGGAATATTGGCCCCGGTCGTTTTCTGCAACGACCTCAGGCCAATATTCCCCAGGCCCCAGTTGTTCAAAGGCTGGATAACGCTATCCACCGGATAAATCACTAATTAGCGGATAGCGTGGTTTGTTTTGTTAACAGTTATCCACTGGATAGTGATTTATCCGGTGGATAGTGTTATCCAGCCTTTGAACAACTGGGGCCTGTACAGCACCCGTGCTCGATTAGTAAGAGGTTAGTAATAATTACATTGTGTACTAACCTCTATTATTAAAAACTGGATCATTGGATAATGCAATTCGAGAGTTTTCATTGGCTTAGCCATCATGGTATATGAGCCATTATACCATGATCTAAAAAAATGGCGAGCGTATGCGTGATTTTTTGGGCCTTTTTGTTTTTATTGTAGTCTAGTTTTCTATATTTTGGGGGCGTTTTTAATAAAACAATTATTCCACTCGCGCTTGTTGGATATGAGATGATTATAGCCAACTCGGCGCTACGCGCCTCGTTGGCTATCTATCATCTCATATCCAACGTGCGCTCATGGAATAATTGTTAAATATTATTATAAATGTATAAAAAATCCAAGTAAAACAATTAGTGTAAAATGTGGATGGTGGATAACTCCATATTAAGCAAACACAAAAGCACTGTGGTTACCTAAATAATTATCAGGGTGGAGGCTTATTAAGAGAAATTATTTGAATTATAAGAAAATTTCTGGTATGAGAATTTTTCAGGAGTTTTACGTACAGTGTGTAGTGTCTTAAAGCCAATTCAATATTCAACCCTTTAAGGTTATCTCCTCTTACTGTACATACATGTAGAGTCCGAGGTCATTCGGTAGACATTTCATATACTACAAAACCACAGTATGACCCAAATTTAATGAGCTTGTTCAACTTGTGAATATCAAAATGTTTCATAGATTTCATAATAAATGGAGTGCATATCTTCTTAACAGTGAGATACACTACAGGTATAATGAATGAGTGATACATGTATCCTGTACTTACTTCCAAGGTAGGCTGACTTCAGCTCACGTGTTGCCTTCCCAGCTTCAGTTTCACTGTTAACAGGAAAAAGAAACATTAAAATGTGCAATCTAACAAGAAAGCAATGCTAAAAATAGATCTACTAAATTACAAAAACAGCCGCAAGTAAAAGGTAAAGGCTGCATTTTGAGCCCAGTGGCCCATCAGTTTGGCAAAAATCCTGGTGTCTGTTCTGCGAGGTGACAAGAAATATTTATTAACCCCCTTAGATGTGAAGCTACAGGTAGTTCATCGCATGGCTACCCCAAACAAAAACTATGATGGTACTCATTTATGCACCTGGATGGAGAGAGGCAGTGACAGTGAATGTAAATTGTTTACCCCAAGAACAAACACAAAGACCTCAGCCAGGGCTCAAATCTAGAAAACTTGATCCAGAATTTATGGAACTAAATTGTAAGCATTAAGCTGCCAACTAAGCCTCTAACAGACAGCTGAGAACCATAAACCAATACATGATTGTATAATATATATTACATATTAATTATCATGTTTAGAAATACATCCTGTCTTGATCTACCACAAATTCTCATTTTTTTTATTTTTTGTAATTGTAAAAGAATTAATTTGAGCATTTATGTTTGAAGTTACAGATGTAATATACAAACTTCCAGAAAAAGTTTCCTATTTATAAAGAAAGCAATATTTTAGCCATTTGCTCGTGTTCAAACCGTGTGTGCAAAGTCTTACAAGTCAAGGCAATAAAGCTCAACTATGCTTTCCGATCTAATCACCAGTT
>JAHPZR010005324.1:0-5000 GCA_019787425.1 Platygyra sinensis
AGCGGAAGAATTCATAACCCGGTTGATCGAATCTTCTTCCTCTTTACAACTTCGCCTTCGATCGTTGCCAACAAACTCGCATTTTTGTCACCAGTTCGGCAAGCACATTATGTATTTTTAAAATAGTAAGCCACCTCCTGGAACCCGGTGTCTACAAAGGCCACTTTATTCTGTCCCTAATGTGGTCGCTGCAGAGAGGTTCAACTGTACTGAGAATTTTGCAATCCGATAGAATCTTTGACAGTATTCGGCAGTTCATACTAATTTAACAAATAAGTTCTTTTCTCTTATCTAATCAATTACAATCCCCTCCAATGAAACCTAGAATGGCACTCAGGTGTGTATAGCTTATATTAACAGATTTCAACTAGAACAGACTTCCTTTTGCACGGGAACGACCAAATGATCGAATGTAAAGGCGTGCAAGTGAACAACTGAGTCACTTTTGCTGACTTCAGTCCCCGGCTTCAGTCATGGGTTAGCAGAACCAAGGCCTGAGTAAGCATGTGATATGAGTTATTCTGATCTATCATACGCTTTAATGTCGCGGTTTACGTTCAGGCCCGATTTAGAAGGTACGGAGCAGATAGAGACCAGAATATTACAGTTGCGTCACAAAACTTATCAAATTTCTAACAGTAAAAGCTGCCACCAATAAGTGAAACATAAAATTGAACGTCCAGAATCTTGAGATGATGTAAATCCCACAACACATATAAATGATGGAAAAGCGAAATTCCTCGCTAATGGTAGGTTCCTTATCAAATAAAGACGCACTGCTGGCATTAATAATTACTTCACTGAACACAGTGAAACAACTAACGTTACAATTACCTTTTTGCGGTATTTGGGATACCATTTCAGCTCAACTGCTTGCCAAAAATGACTGCGGCAAGGACGAAAAATTACGGATTATCGATACAAGCTAACGTTGGCTTTACCGCAACCCGGAACTTGAATAAACTTGAGTAACCCCGGCATTCACTTGAAAAGAAAGCTAGGTAAACAAGGTGTCATTGTGATGTATCATCTGTCAAGCTTTGTCCGCATTGGTATTCAGACTGCCCAATATCCCGATTAGCAGTTGGAGAGTAGATTAATTACGCAGTGATAAAACAGTAAAAGGACTAATAATTTAGGACAAACTGAAAGCAAGGGGCGCACATACACCAACCCACGGCCAGACCAGTACCTCACACATGCACACAGCCACATCACCCGGGCCTTTACTTTTTTGGTTTTTGGGATACTGGAGTTAACCCAACTTCTAACTTAACGTGGCTGTAGGGTTTGAAAAATGCGCCGCATAGAAGCTTCTCTTTTTCTTTAACCAGGAAAATGAAAGCACAGCCTCCCAAGTAGACATTTGCGAGGCTTGGTCAAGCAACAATGTGTGCTTAACAGAGACTGACGCAGTGAAAAACAGCTAATATCAACTTACTGTATCACATACAACAGCCAATCGCGAGGTGTACTGATATAAAAATTACAATGACACAGCTACTGAGTAAATTCCGGCCCAATACCAAGTGCAGAAAATAAATATAAATCCTGAATGGAATAACAGATGGAACCGTTTGACCTCATGTTGCATTGCTGGTTTTGTCTGATGCAAGTAAGTTTTGATTGGGTATATTACACACTATTTAGAGGATTTAAGGAACAATCATGTTCACGGTACTTTGTAAAATCTGCTGTTCATTTTTGGATATGTCACCCAAGAGGTTGATGTTCCTCAGCCTAGTCCCTAGACGTTCTCGGCGCGGTCAATGGCCGAACTTATACTAAAGACGAATTATTCGACGCCGAATTTATATTAGAAGACGAATTACCCGTCTCAGACATGTAATTCGTCTCAGACGGATAACTCGCCTCTAATGTAATATATAATATATATAAATTCGGCCAATCCTGAACTCTATCATGAGCTGTGACGTCACCGAAAGAAACTCGCCCGCTCTTTCCCTGCAGACTTCGCGCGGACAGCGAGTCAAGAGAGAACACAAAGGGACTAGGCTGGTATTTCCTGTATGCTTTCGCAGAATCTGACCCCTGAACATGTATAGTGTATGAGGTCCGCTTTTCTTATGTAAATGATATTCTATGCAAAATTGTCTTTGATAGTTTTCTCCGAAGTGACTTGATCCAAAAAAAAACATTTGCGTTTGGTCGAGAACAGCATTGCCTTGTTCTTTTGTCATCGATAGTTGAATGAAATTGTGGGTCGAAGTCCGACTCTCCGAGATAGGCTAGTTTCGAATTGTGCAGAAACAAAAGAACAGAGTCGAGGTTCAGGGGAATAATTTGCATTTTCCTTTGTTATGAACAATACAAAATGCTAATTATTCCCCTGAACCTCGACGCTGTTCTTTTGTTTCTGCACAATTCGAAACTAGCCTGTTGGAACGAAACGGAACTCTGTGAGCGGAAAGGGTTCGCGTGACGTCTGTGTCTGTATCGGAATGCATTGACAAAGCCGTAACCTTTTGTTTCTCTATTCTGTACCCGGGGGGGGGGGGGGGGGGTACTTAACAAAGTGATAAAACTGATGCAACCATAAGGGACACGTCTATTTGAAGTATTATAATTAAAGGCCCTTTTAAATACCTAAAAGACCGATTTCCCTACCCTTTTATATACCTCAGCTTGTGAAATCCCTACCCTTTCATATACCTGAAGGCTCAAAAAGGTACCCCTTTCGGGCGCAGCCTCCCCGTATAGGCCATTACAGGAAGTACCCCCCCCCCCCGGGATTCTGTACAAGCGGAAGAATTCATAACCCGGTTGATGGAATCTTCTTCCTGTTTACAACTTCGCCTTCGATCGTTGCCAATAATTAACAATTATCCTGCGAAATCGCGCGGAATATCGTCTGATACTTAGCCGACGAGGCCGTACGGCCGAGTCGGCTAAAATCAGACGATATTCCGCGAGATTGAGCAGGATAATTGTTTTATTATTCAACAAATTGATAACAAAATTGATTTCCAAGCTCGTAACATTTTTACTGAACCTTTCTGTCGACATGTTTTCACTTCACTTTTTCTTCCCACGTACGAAGCTACGTATATCGCCGGATATCTGTTACCTACGGATGACGGATATCGAGAGCATCATGACCATATTTGGATAGTGTTACAATTTGTTGAATAATAAACTCGCATATTTGTCTCCTGTACGGCAAGCACATTATGTACTTTAATAGTAAACACCTCCTGGAACCCGTTCTTTGCTCTTATGTAATCAATAACAATCCCTTCCAATGAAACCTAAAATAGCACTCAAGTGTGTATAGCTTATATTAACAGATTTCAACTAGAACAGACTTCCTTTTGCACGGAAACGACCAAATGATCGAATGTAAAGGCGTATAA
Organism: Platygyra sinensis; assembly: GCA_019787425.1. NCBI lineage: Eukaryota > Metazoa > Cnidaria > Anthozoa > Scleractinia > Merulinidae > Platygyra > Platygyra sinensis. Next base: position 3,375 of record JAHPZR010005324.1, read on the forward strand.
GTGAAGAACTGAGTCACTTTTGCTGACCTCAGTCATGGGTTAGCAGAACCAAGGCCTGAGTTACAAGCATGTGATATGAGTTAATATTATCTATCATACGCTTTAATGTCGCGGTTTACGTTCAGGCCCGATTTAGAAGGTACGGAGCAGATAGAGACCAGAATATTACAGTTGCGTCACAAAACTTATCAAATTTGTAACAGTGAAAGCTGCCACCAATAAGTGAAACATAAAATTGAACGTCCAGAATCTTGAGATGATGTAAATCCCACAACATGATATAAAGGATGGAAAAGCGAAATTCCTCGCTAATGGTAGGTTCTTTACCAAATAAAGACGCACTACTGGCATTAAAAATTACCGCACCGAACACAGTGAAACAACTTATTGTTACAATTACCTTTTTTCGGTATTTGGGATACCACTTCAGCTCAACTGCTTGCCAAAAATGACCGTCGGCATGAATGAAAAGTTACGGATTATCGATACAAGCTAACGTTTGCTTTACCGCAACCAGGAAAATAAACTTGAGCAATCATTTACTTGAGAAGAAAGCTGCATTCTTTTGTTATTTTTGTAGTAGTACTCATGGCCTGTCTTTTAGTTCTGGTCTCCTAAGTACAAACAAAAGATTCCATCACGCAGATGAAAGGAATTTTCAGAATTTTTTCCGGTTTTCAACTTCGCCTTCGCTTAATGCCCATTCAGAATTTAAAAAACACGACTGCTTCAGACAGACTTCCTTGGCTTCTCTGAAAAACACTGCCTGAAATAGTAGTAATAGAAATAGTAATGACTTTATTTTAAGAGGGTAGCACGTAACAAATGGCAGTCTCTTTCTTTAATTCTTTCTTCTTTTTATGTTTTTGCTCTTTCTTATGTTCTTCAACATCTTCTGCAAAGTTTAAAGGGAATTTACAGAACCGCAATTGGTTAAAGAGATAAACAACCGAGTATTACCAGAGTTAGATCACTTTATCTTAAATTCCTTACGTTCTGTCAAGACGTTAGAAACAGGAGTTGTATATTGTTAAACAAAAAATCTAACCACTTCAGAAAAATGCACAATGAACGGAAGCCAAAAACGCCGGAAATATTGTTTAATCAATGATCTTTAGGCCCTTTCAGGCGCAGCCGCATAATATTAATATCACTTGCTCAGTTTTTATTATTCACAATCACAGAGTGATTTGGCCACAGTTTGTGGCCAAACAGAAACAAAACTTAAGGCTTAGATCGATCTTGCGGTGGATGTCGTAAGCCTCATTTGTGCAATACACAAAATTGAAAGATACATCCAAGGGAGGGAGAAGGGGAAATATCGAGCGTGCGAAGCGCGTGAGCGTGAGGGAAGGGGGAGTTAGATCCCTCCTCCCCTCCCAAAACTCTCTACGGCCTTTCCCTCCCCTTCTAAGGCTTGCCACACAGGCTACCTCCTACGTGTTGTAAAGATATATTATCATCCACTTCATAGGTAGTTGTGTGTATTGTTACTATGGTTACCTGCCTATTTTGTAACACTTTTGATTTCAATTTGTAGCATACATTGTATTACCGTCTCATATGTCTCCAACCTCATTCCCAGGGTCCTCTCCTTCCCTTCCCCAGGAGCGAGAGAGGGACGGG
>JAHPZR010005324.1:7500-17500 GCA_019787425.1 Platygyra sinensis
ACACCTCCAAAACAAGGCAACTGGCGCAAAGCTAGGCAACCATATTCCCAGCAGATTGAGCCAATTATGCCTTGGTTGATAAGCCTTTTGATGTAAAATTACTTCACTTAGCTCCACGAAAGTCAGTGGGTGGACGTTAAACGGGATCTGAAGCTTTCTAAGGCCCTGTTTACAAGCAAGTAGGTCCCTCTCAAGAGGGTTAAAGATAGGCCCTACTCATTACCTAGGTCTGAATTCTGGCCGGTCAGTTTCAATAAACTTCAACAAAACGAGGAAGCATTTTCCCAGAAATATTCATGGCACGCGCATGTTTCCCCAATGTTTCCCAGTTTACCATACAGCAAACATTGTTTCCATTGTCAGTTTTTCCAAGATGGAAATATGCTTATGCTACATGGCAGGGAATTTTAGCGAAAATCCGAACATGCGAGCAGTTGCAAAAATTTTGCAAGCACGAGCAAGCGAGCACTCATCGACTCATTTTTGAGAGCAATTCGCGTCATTCGAGCAAACGCCAAATTTTGCGAGTACTTTCAAACTGAATGGGACAATTCGATACCCCTAGAATTATGGGAGTGCAGAAAGCATTTTAACTTTGAAACGTGTTTTAAAAATCTAATCGGATAAAAAGTCTTTTTTTTTTTTACTTTATCTCCTTCATTCTATGCCATTTTGTCTCAGGTATACATCATAGACTTCAAACTCAGAAAGTTACGTTGCATTTATTTCATTTTGAAGTTCCTTGATAATCCACTGAATTATTTCCAAATAAAGTGCATTCATTCTCTGGTTCCAGCGAGGAGAGGAAAGAAGAAAGATACCTCTACGGTCTTCTTGTGATCAACTGGACCCGCGGGGAAGGCACTCAACAAAGTTTTACATTTAGCCTAGCTTAGACCCGAGTTCCACACCGTTACCCCTTTTTATCTTTTTTTGGGCTTGTGAGCGGGCGGAATTTAACAAATCCTGCAATCTGATTGGTTCCTGGAGCGGGCGGAATTCTCTCATACGGACCGCTACAGCGGGCGGAATCCATCGTGTTGATCTATTTTCGTGAATGAATTAGCCGTTATCGTCAATCTTTCGCCCTTTTTTCACTTCCAAAGACGATTAATTAACGCAAGTTTACCTCTATTCACCTTTAGATGGCAAGGAAAGTTACTGTAAGTAAGTTCAATTGAAGTTTTTGAAGCTGTGAGAGTTTGTTTGGTTGTTTCGGCGCTGTAATGGCGCGTAATCCTGTGTGTCTCTTTGTACAATTTTAAGTAAAAACTGAGTCAATTTCAGTCGAGTTTCCCTCTCTAATCGTTGCTGTACTTCATAGAATTGCTGTGGAATACACTTAACGAATTTTCCGCTCGTTACCTGCTACTCAATTTAGGGTAGAAAAGTCTAATTCAGTCGAGTGATTCGCAATGATCGACAAAAACTGTTTTTGTAGTACAACTTCAAACTTTGGACAAAAATTCACACCTGGAAAACAATTTTGGAGACCTTAACTAGGGAACTAAATGTACTAGCATAAAGTAGCTCGAAAAAATTATGTTCTTTAATACATCTTTCTTCGTATAATATCTGATTTACTCGTTCTTTCGCTCGTTAGATTTTTTGCGAATGGTTTGTAGACGGCGCGTAGGCCGATTCAATGGCAAAGTTGCGTAAACAGACGCACTTGTAAGCCAGTTTACGTCAAGAAAAAAAAAGATAAAAATGTTATTGGCCGGCTTAGGGTCGGTCCGTATAGGGAAAAACTGTGACCTCGGGCTTGAAAATGCTGCCCTCGGCCTGCGGCCTCGGGCAGCATTTTCAAGACCTCGGTCACAGTTTTTCCCTATACGGACCTCCCAGCCGGCCAATAACATATATATATGTCGGTCGGGCGGTGTATCAATCGGCCTCGCCGTAGCAGGTTTGAAACACAGGCAAATGACATCATCGCAAGTGTATGCGATGTGTCACGATCGAACTTCGCTCGTTTATATGGTTATGATTCTCTGCCCCGTGCAAATCAACTCCCACTGAAAGTGGTATGTTACGTTGGCGCTTTTGTTGCAAAACTAGGGCAATCATTTTTTTGTGTTCACGGACACGTCTTTGAATCGATTTTTCTCAGTGGCGTTAACTGTAGGAACAGTTTAAAAATCCTTCGTTGAAAGAGCTACTGGAAAAAGTCTGAAAACATGAGAAACCTGACGTTCTCTTGGTTACAACCTGCAAATAAAGAAAACTAGGTTTTAAGGACAAGAATGTTGTCGGATACAAGTCGGACAGGCCATTATGACTTATTGGGCACCTGCTGAAAACCTACATTAACGTCAGCAAAATAAATGACTTGCGATCAAGCGTTCTTTTTACTAAGGTAGACTCTTGCGCCAATGCCAAAAAAGATAACGAGTTATCTCGGGTCCGAAAATCAATTGACAAAAAACTTAGTGTGCATGGATCCAATATTTGATTAGGGGAGCTGGGATGGCGCAGTGGTGAGAGCGCTCGCCTCCCACCAATGTGTCCCGGGTTCGATTCCCGGACCCGGCGTCATATGTGGGTTGAGTTTGTTGTTGGTTCTCTTCTCTGCTCCGAGAGGTTTTTCTCCGGGTACTCCGGTTTTCCCCTCTCCTCAAAAACCAACATTTCCAAATTCCAATTCGATCCTAGAATGCACGGACATTTCTGAGCGGGTTCTTGTGAACTCCTTGATGCCTGTGGATAAACAAATTACATTTACATTTATTTTTTACGTCACAATATAGTATAAGGGAATACTCTTGGTTAATCTGACTAGCGTTCTGCATGCAAAATCACGATCTCCCTGTCAGTATAATCTTTGGGTTATCTAGTATTTTCGCTACTAGACTTGCGCCAATTTGATCTTTGCGATTTTTATGAAACGTTTTTAGTTGCTTCTTTTTTAATAATTTGCCTTCTTCAATCATTTAAAAAGTGCCAGTTTACGCTTGTGCCAAGTATAATGTTCACTTCGTCTGTGCCAAGCGCAAGTCAACAATTTAAAGGCATGTCCCATCTTAATAAAACACTCGATCAAATGATCATGTTGGAGCAAATCTAGTCCATCTGTTGTTTTCCGATATAATGAAATTAACCCTCGTCAATATAATTTTTATCTGTAAAAGTTCCACTGTACTCAGTAATACATTAGATACACTTTTATAATTCGTCGTATTGAACATATTTAATAAAACACTTTTATTTACACATTTACATCAAATTTATCTCCACCAAAATAAGCAAACTGATCTCCCTACAACTTTCTTAAACACGCAATTCATTTCCTTTGTTCTTACACGAAACTTCACAAGACTTCAGTTTACAAGTCTCTGAAGTAAAGATTAGGAAGAGAGCAGGCAGTCCATTCTTCCACTGGATTTGTTTGTAGAAACTGACCAAACTGGCAAGTTCCTTGTTTTAGTTGTAACGCTGCCAGGTCTGTTTCACAGGCTGAACTCTGCTTATCAAGGCTAATTTCATTTTCCTGGAGAAGTCTGTAAAGAAATAGAAACAAAAAGGTTAAGCAATTTAACTTCCATAACTTTACAGCTCAGCCAGTGAAGTTGAGGGAAGTGGTAACGAGTAATTGGTGCGTGTAGGAAACATTGCGTTACGCATGTTAAGAACGACTTCCAAGAGTGGCTAGGTAGGTTTTAATCGTGTTTTTACTTTTTTGTTACAAAAAAGTAGTATCAAGCCTAATAGCGGTACGGTAAGATTTGGAAGCGCAGTGAACCTAAATTTGCGTGGCTGCCATTTTTCAATGGCACTTTTTTGTTTCTCCGTAGGTTGTCATAATGCAACGTATGTCATTTAAAATAAGAGTCTAATTGATTGAGTAGAAACAGATACTTACCTGAAGTTCCCGTCGAGAAAATTACTTCGCTCGTCAGTTATATTAGCGGCAAATTGCTCAACGGAAAGTTTTCGTTCCAATGCTTGAACCTCGTCCTCTATTTCAGCCACTATGCAATCTGCTTTAGCTGTCTTAGTGTCAGGAAATGAGTCACTTTGGTATTGATCGATTGACCTACAGAAACATGAAAAGAAAGAGAACCGCTTTTTATTACACTGCGTATTTACACTTTAAATTATGCATGAGAGTAGAAAAATTATCTCTCTTGTCATACGAACGGAAAACGCAAAAAAGGGCGAGAAGGGATTGAGGCGAAGGTTTTTCTTCTCTTGCGCGCATGCGCCACACCCTTTCTCTTACCGGTTTCTTCCAACCTCGTCCCCAGGGCCTTTTCCTTGGCCAAGGAAAAGGCCCTAGAAACGAGGTTGGGTCCCTTCTCGTCTTCAACTCGCTTCTTGATTTTTGGGATTGCAGTCTAGAATGACTTTTTGACGAGGAATGAACAGACAAATAAAACGAAAACCTAGAAATTCCCTTCGTGCAATTAAAATTGCCGTAGTAGGCTTCAAGCCGAACACTCTACAAAATAATAAACTTACTCATTTTTTCTGGAGACCAGTTATACACTCTTCTACTTCTTTTAACTGCTTTCTCAGCTTTCTGTTTGCCACAAAGAGTTCATTATCGACTCCATATGTTATTAAACATAATTTCAAATGCTAGGCCACTTTGTTTCAACAAAAGTCAAATGCGCTGCCTGGGATACTGGTCAGAAACATTTTAAGTTTTGCTTTTTTCTTCAAATCGAAAAAACTCGATTGGGCAGAATCAAAATTTAACTTACCTTTTGTGAGCTTTTTTGTCTTTTCTCTTCGATCGACTTACAAGAACTCCAACCTAGCCTCAATTTATTAACTGTTCACGCTGAACGTTTTTCAGGCAAAAGTAAAGAGCTTTAAAAGATGTGGCTAACAAGACGCTTCTCTGTTTGGGAATGAAGTGTTTTGCGTTGTGACATAACAAAGGAAAGGAAAATGCGCGCGCTGCAATAAGCCAATCAGATTCAGCATTCAACCGCCATGCGGAGGTGAGCCAAGCACGAGCAGCATGGTTGAACAGTGAGCATACTTTACTGAGGTATATAAGAAACGAATAACATGAAAAAAAAGTTAGATGGTTCCACAGCAATTAGGGGTATCGAATGGTCTTTGCGAGCATTTCCGAGCATGCACGCATGCGAGCTGTGACTATTTTTGTGAGCACGAGCAAGCGAGCACTCATCTAGTTTTTGCGAACGCCAAATTTTGCGAGCACTTTCAAACTGAATGGGACCATTCGATACCCCGAGCCCATAAATGAGACTATCCCCCTGGGGATAGTCAATTGCTCTAAAATCTGTCTCGGTCCTTCTTACTTTGTTAATCATCATATAGGTCATCGTATCATCATCTGTTTCCAGCTTATAAAAAGGAAGGGGTTAAGAATAATCTCGTGTCCAGTAAAACAATAATCACGATGTTATATTCTGAGAGGCATTCCTTTTCGGCGCTGCCAGTTAGGAAAAACGTTGGTTAAAATAAATGCCTTTCTTTCTTTGATATCGCTAAGAGTTGCGCTAGGAATGATCTGAATCCGGACATCTTACAGTAACTATCCTGTGGTCCTGGTGGTTTTCCGAAGAACACACAAAGCCGGTACTTCCGGTTTGCTGTAACATAAGAGAAATCAATCGCTCTAAAAATAGTCAAACACCATTTCTATAAATACCCTTTGCAAACCGCACCGAGAGACTTCATTATTTACTCTTTACATTAGTATCTATGGAGTAAATGAAGTAAATCACATAAAAATCTGTCTTCTTGAAGCACTGGAAAGACCTGAACGAGATAAAGAGGCGACAAATTTCGGCACGTGACTCTTCAAATGACCGCAAATCGCCCTTGGCACTTGTTTAATGCGGCTTGCTATGGGAAGTCTATTAATCTGTTGTCTGACTCCACAAGGAAGCGGAAAGCGCCGCAGTTAGAGATTATTGTTGTTTCCAATGAAACAGTGACAAAACAGGATATATAAGCAAACACATTTCTAAGACAGTTCCTATCGAAATTCAGTTCAAATTTCAGTTGTGCATGGCAACGGGTCCTGCAATTTTATTTAGTTATGGCAATTCTCTTGTTGTAATTCTAGGGTGGATCGGGAGGGAGACAATGATGAGAGTACCGTGGAGCCTCTTAAATACTTGCACCAAACGGGCCGACCACGAGTGTCTGTAGATCTCTGTACTCTGAAAGGGTGAGCGTGTCATGATAGAGCTGTAGAGACTATATTGTGGTTTCACAGGGACTAAGTATTGTCCATTGCATAGAGGTGTCCGTATTATGGAGATTCGTCCACAGTAGTAACGTAAGGTAAAGTCTGCATACGAGCCAAGTGGCCCATCAGGCCGGAGCTTATCCCGGTTTCCTTAGCATGAAGCGACTGAGAGTATTTTTACTCCCCCCTGGATGGGATGCTAGTCCATCGCAGGGTTACCCCCCCCCCCCCCCCAGCATTAAATTCGCCGGTACCCATTTATACACCTGGGCCCGGTTGTTCGAAAGCCGATTAACGCTAATCCAGGATTAAAACTTAATCAGAGTTCTAATTTCTCTTGAATAAAAGCGTTTTCACTGTCCATGTTTCCTGTAGTTTGACATTGGTTAAAGCTAAAATTGAAGGACAAAAAATTTAAACAGAAAACTTCACTAAAAAGTTACAAAATTGAAACAGAAATAAACGCTAATCCTGGATTAGCTAAATCGTGCTTTGAACAACCTGGCCCTGGGCAGTAAGGTCCTGCCAAAATCACAATACAATGACCTCGGCTAGCGTCCAACGGGCTAAGTAATTTAAGTAACTGTGATGGGATAGTGATGTAGTATTTCCTGGTACCTCAAATAATATTAGTTACGGAAGGTCGTCAGAGACAGGTATAGCGGCGGCATGCGTATGCCGCATATGGTGGACAGATATTACAAACATGTTAACTCTGTAAAACTTTTGACCACCCAGTGAAGTGTCCTCAAGTGTTCGATAACCCTCGGCTTTCGTTTGAGCGGCATTCATGATCATATGTGCACTGCATTTTGATTTCTTCCGACGCTACAAGGAAATCAGTAAAACCGGAAAATTCAGTCAGATGGGATACACATTGTTTGTTTTGTTTTGAATTGTTTAATTCTCCTTGCCTAGTGACAACGTTGTGCGTGCGTACCCCGGAAGGTCAAAAATAATTATAAGTACGCATTAAGTATAATATACGCATTAAGGTCGGCAAACACGAGGAGACTAGTCCCTGCGACTAGTCCCTGCAACAAGTCGCAGGGACAAGTCCCATCGTGTGAACTGGCCATTTTTGCTTTGAAAATCTAGTTGCAGGGACCAACTTTGGTCCCTGCGACTAGTCCCACTAATTCAAACCAGTTTGAATTTTTGGGACAAGTCCTTGCGACTAGTTCCTCAAAACTCTTTTTGCGACTACTCCGGGAATAGTCGATCGCAGGGACTAGTCCCCTCCAGTGTGCCGAGCTTTATTAAAAATTAACAATAGACATGTGATCAGCATATGATGCAGCGGGGTAGTAGTCCCTCTTTCACTTAGTCCGTCCAGTGTGACGCGAAAGAAAACCGTGAGAAGACAATATGACCGCGGCGGGTTTCATTATTCATTCGCGTCTCGCTCAGCGGACTAAGGGTCACTAAGCGAAAGAGGGACTCTACTCATAATCTATCGTGTTCTCGATTGCCCGTCGTGTTTTATCACACTGTTTAATAAACCGCTTAGCCTTCTTTATTTGTTAAATTGCGTCACAAACCGGACTCTTCACCATTAAGTTTCTAAATCAGTAATTTTCTCTTTTAGAAGTGAATTCAATTTCCTTTGGTTTTGAATGTTTTGCATGACAATGAAAAGTAAACTAGAAATTACATATAACTTTCTTGACAAGACTCGGACATTCAGATATTCAGATATTCACCGGGTAAATAAAGTGCCATATCGCTGTCATCCCCTGCTTGTTTCCGATGCTTATGTACCAGTCAATTCCAAAACCGCCCATCCCCCCCCCCGGGCAATCCCCGGCATTTGACTCGCGTTAAGCTCCGTATAGTGGGGAATTTGACCCAAAATGAGGCCCGCCCGGTGGGGCATTTGACTTTCCTGTCAAAACGTCTGTCAGCGGTCGGAAACAAAAGGATTTCGTAATTCTTTGCTTCAGCACGTGAGCCGCGTTCACGGGTCATTGCTCTTGTCGATTCCACGTGGGTTTTTTTCTGTTGTTGTCGTTTTATATAGTTATATCGTGGTATATGTCTTTGTTTAAAGCGTAGAGCGAAGACAATCTGAACAAGAAATTCGTAGTAGCTGAAAATTTTGCAGAACTTGTTTCCAAAGGTAAGCGATTCTGTTTTACCAGGAGGGTGGGGGATTTGACCCTCTTTGAAGCTCTAACGGGTGGGGCATTTGACCTTCTAAACTGCCAAAAACGTGGGGAATTTGACCAAAATTTTTCCAAAAAAGTCAAATGCCCGGGGGTTTGCCCGGGGGGAGGGGGATGGGCGGATTTGGAATTGCCTGGTACATTACACGTTGTCACTTTCGCTCCTTCTCTTTTGTTTTCTTTTGCTACTGTTTGCTTTCTAATTACTCGAATATCCGACGTTAAATTCATATGAAAATTGGCAGCTTTCGCTCCCTTCAGCTCAGTATTAATTAAAACAAGGGATTTTCTTGTGACTCGGCTGTGTTTTCATGTAACGTGCACGTGTGACTGTCGGCCTGGTCTAAGCCCACTGAGCTTATTGTTGTTATTAAGGGCACAAAAGATAACTCTCGTCAGCACGTGTCAAACATCAGCTCATGTCTCAGATAAATCAAAACGAAACAGCAAACTTTACATTTACAGTGAAAACGGTCGATTACTGAAGCTGCAGAATGCTTTCAGTAAATTCCTCTATTACTTTCACGGCCTATGTAAGTCTATTTCAGCTCCGGGCCGGGTTGTTCACGGTCGAAAGCCGGTTAACGTTAACCCAGGATTAAACTTGTTAACTGAAGCACTATGTTTTCTTGTTTAAAAATGTTTTTGACCTCTAACGTTTGGTGTGGTTTGAGATTACTACACGGCTCAAAACTGAAGGACAAACAGTGTAAACAGATTACCTATTAAGCAAAAAGTTACAAAACTGAAATCAAAATTCTCGCTAACCCCGGGTTAGCTTAATCGGGCTTTGAACAACCCGGCCCCGGTCATCTTTAGGGACCTTACGCAAAACACGGCGGCAACGGCAACGAGAACGGCACCAAACAAAAGGTTTAATGAGCAAAACAATAGCTGTGCACGTGCTTTATAATTCTTGGTACATTTCTTTGTCGTCCTCTCTAGAGCAACAACGTGAAATGACCAAATTCTGCGTTGTTTGGAGAACGTGGGCCACAACGGCTAATTTTTCGTATTTCTATTTGAAACTGAACGCATTCGTAGCATATTCAGCTGAGGCATGTTTTAATACCAACAAACACTCTGAATAGATCTAAATAAATGAGAAATTCCAAAGTAAAGTAGAAACACATTTTTAAGTTGGCGTCGTCTTCACCGTCGCCGTCGTACATGTGTAAGGTCCCTTTTATTTTTGCCGAGCCCCATTGTGCTTGCTCAGCAAACAAGCATTGCCTTTTCGAGTACATATTCTTTGCCAAGAAATACGGGGATTTTTGAAATCCCGGGTTTGAAAAACCCCCGTTCATGGCTATTTTTAACCTCGGACAAAACCGCTGTCACATGCAACTTTTGCCTTGGTAGTTCGCCAGCCTGTCATAAGCCAAAATCCTCTCATCGAGCAGGTACAGAGTACGAAAAAAAACAAAAAAAAAAAAAAACACACACAGACACACAAACACATACTTTTCTCTTCAATTCGCCAAAACTCACTGTCCCGTTTGGCTGAGGTCAGGTGCGTCACGTTCTTAATTTGTTCGATTCGATTCCCCGACTTGGGGTTAATTTCGAAGGGATTGATCACGTGTTGAATGTTCAAGTCGAAGGGAGGGGTAGGTAGTCGATAATTTATCGGCGATTAACGCTCGATTTCTGTGTGGAA
>JAHPZR010005324.1:22500-61227 GCA_019787425.1 Platygyra sinensis
CATCGGGAATTCCAGTGGGCGGACGAAATTAAATCACACATATCATTTGTAGGATACAGTAAGTTGACGTATGTTTTTGCCTGTTTTCAATTATTTTTGAAGTGATCAAGGTTTTAGTTTTGTCTAAGCTCAATTTTAGTTGTCTTTATTGTGAATCTCAGCCACACCATATTTTCAGTTTCGACGTTTTTGTTCTCGAAAACCCGACCCACGCTCACATAATCTTACTTGTATTGTTGAGATTTCACTAGAAAATGTTCAGATAATGTGAGAAAATATTATTCTTAACTAGTCTTGCTGAGTGTGAAGTTTGCATTCCGAACGTTATCCTATTAACATCTTAATGGTATTGATGGAAAGCTCCGCTGTGTTTTACTCATAGTAGTTTTAAGAATCCATTTGTCCAAACCTGCCAGTCGTTACATAATACACCCAAGATTGATCAGCTACACAGTTTTTTCAGTAGTCTTAAACCCTTTGCAGGCATATGTTTTGTTTTTTGCCAAAGAAGTAACTCTTCCAACCCTCCTTCTCTGTCTTCAGGGCCTGACACTCAACCTTCAACTTTTAATGCTTGCTAATCTTGTGTTGCAAAACTCTTAGCCTGCACATAGATACAAGTATAGTGATGCAATGATTTCTGAAGTTTATTATTCACTGTTTTTTTTACCGATCAGTTAACAGTAGTGTTTTGCAAGCATTAGTTTTTTACCACTTGAACATGGCTGTCATAAATTGGAATGCTTCCCGTTTTGTTCCCAATCCAGTTGGCACTCACTGAGTCTGCACTCCTGAACTCATTATGTTGAGTTTGCCTTCATCTTCAATGGATTTAATTTTATTTCACTAAGCCCACAATGTTGTATTGTTTGCTCGGTAATAGCAAGACAAATTTTGAGTACTTGATTGCTAGTTGAGTCCATGTGGGTTCGAACTGGGTGAGTGCGAACTTGCTTGGAGTTTGGTGCGAAACTCCAGCTTCCCATTTATGGTCTTCAGGGCATTTGGGAATTACCATTAATTAGATGAGCCCGGTTAAATGTTTGTATTAGGGACTGAAATGTGAGGATTTGACTTAAAATTGAATCAAATTTTGGTAGTTCTCATTTTACTGAAGGTTCATGGTCTTGGCAAAGAAGTCGTTATTTCATTTGGAATCCGTTCTTTTGTTTCCCTCAAAAAAGCCATTGATATATCGTAGGAGATGTTAACCAAACATACAGATCTGGAAATCTTACAGCACAAAAATTTACTCTAACTGTCTTCACAATTTACCGTTAAGATAAACATCAGACCATAAGAGAAGACCCTTTCCTTTCCTGAGCAAGGACAACTGTTTGCAGTGCCAGAAATTTACATTGTAAATGAATTGTGGTGGAAAGATTATCATTAGTTCATGTAGACAGCCTATGGTACAAATAACTGCAAAGGAGCAAACTTTGTTTTAAGTGTTTTAAGCCAGTAAGCAACATTGATGAAGTAAAATAACAGCCCACTCTGCGAATTATTTGAATTTTGTTAGGTTGGTTTCAAAAAGGGTCACATTGTGTCAAGTGAAGTGATAGGAATGTTCAGAATAACTTTTCTGTACATGGGTAGAGACTTACAGATATAAATACCATGAAGGGGCATCTACAAAAATTCACTGGGGTTATAAAATGGAGCAAAACAAGACATACTTGAATGTGCACTTTGTGAATGGTTTGCATGCATTTCAATTTATAAAAATGTTTTGTTAAATATTAAATAGTTGTTGGTTGAAAACAACAGTAACAACAACAACTAGTTGCAGTAGTGTTGCTGCAAAATACATGAATTCATCTGGATGCTTTCTATGTGTACATTGATGCACTGTTTTTCAGTGGTTAATTCAATTGAACATGATTTCAACATAATTTGACACTACTTTCACTGAAGTAAATTTTAAATCAGTCATTCTGGTTGGCTAGTAGAAATCTATACTGTTAACTTGAATGCACTGGGTCTAATGATGCAAACCAATGTTTATGAGTTTGAAAATTCAAAATTTGATAGTCATTTTTATTGATGGAAAAAAACCTGTAAAAATAAGATGGTGTCATTTTGTTAAAATTCACAGATGGGTCCAGGAATTTAAATTCCTTATGATAAGCATGACAGCGTCCTCATTGGTAAATAGTCACCAAAACAGACACAATTTTGTCAATATGAGTATATGAAAGCCAGTATGAAACTAATTAAACAATACTTGCATTCAATCCTGAACATAAGATGAAAAAATCGCTGTGTTAAATATACAATCACTGGAATTTAAGAGCAGATGGAGTGTTAGTGTGATACACATGCATAAGGTTGTGATGCCAGATTGAAATGTCTGGAATATGTTTTCAAAATGTGGAGACTTGTCTGGGGGAAATTGCTAAAAACTAATCTAATTAATAGCACTTGACTCTCCTTTAATTAATTCTCTTGAATCTTCATCTTGTTGCTCTAGGGGCATTTGTACTTAGTTATAATTTAAGCCCTGTTCATGGTACTCCATGAAGTCCTTGAAAAGCCCTGGAATTTAATTTAAGATTTCAAGGGTGCTTAAAACACCCTTGAAAAGAAGAATTTCTGCTGAAAATGCTTGAAAACAATGAAAGCTTCTTGAAGTTTAAATTGCTTGATGGGAAATAATGTACGATTTTCATTTGAAAGTGATTCAAAGACCAGGCACAGATTTTAAAAGTGCAATTGGATTTTGCAAAACTGTGTATCTCAGTTGGTACTGTTCAACGCTGGGTGAAATTGTTTGCTGTGCACATTGTATTTTGGAACCTGACCAGTTTTTACAGCATATGATGTGATCAGACTGAAGTCATCTTGTATGTCATTGTATGTGTAGTCACAGTAGCTCGTGCTTGGATGAATACTCATCTAAGTAATCATTGAAATACCTGGCTGATGTTAACATGCGTGTTTTCAATGTTGAATAGCTTGTAGATGAATGCATATATTTAATATTGGCCTGAAATTGTCAAGGAGCAAAAACTTGCTGCATGTTGTAAACTTTGCTTCTGGAAGTTTAAATATGGTGAGCATAAGGAAAGCGAAGCTCATGTAAGGAGCTTGTGTTAGCAATTGTGCAAAATCAGTGAAAAGTTGTTATGGTCCTATGAAATTCAATTCTTTATTTCCTACTACAGACAACATTTACACATAAGAATCAAGGTTGTACAGTGTCCAAAGTAGCAGAAGTTTTTCTAGTTGGACACAATCATGGTCATGTAAATACCCGCATACACTCTATAAAAAAATTGATCAGCAGTATTCTTAAGCGATTAGAAATAGTAATCAAGCGCCAATAAATTGTGCAGCCATTTGGACATCATCTTTTGTTTTAGATTTGCATTTGTTCACACCTACTTCTAACAGTGGCTACTTGATTCTAAAACTTGTTTTCTTTTTTTTCTGAATTTTGATGTCAAAATTCAAAGAGGAATGTCAAGTGAAGTTAGAAATATCTTTGAAATTGTTGAACCTTTGTCAAAGCATGACCCTTCATTTCTTGAAAGTGCTACTGACATGGGGATACAGGTGACTGTGCTTAAGCATACAGAACTGTAGTAGGCCATTTCCAAGTTGCTCCTTGCCTTTGTGTGAAAACAAGTCTTGGCGCAAAACCATTCTTCATCTGCACTTTCCTTTTCATGGAAGTCAAACTCATTTTCAATGAAATTTTGGCACAAAAACTTGTTTTGAAACAGAGCTTGGGACAACTCAGAAATGGCCCTTTTCCTGTTTGTGTTTTACTGATTCATTTAGTGTTCTGTCTCTTGCAGATTGCACTTTTTGTTTGAAGAGTAAACAGAATGAAAGGAAACATTATTTCAGAGAAAGTGACATGATAAAAATATGAAGACAATGGACTTCATTTGGACAAATATCACGGAGGAAAGAAATTTGAGTGGCATTTGATTCCAGTTGTAAATAATGGAGCAATTGAAGTAGTGTGTTTTATATGACATTAGAGTTAGTTTCATAGTATAAATAAAGCAAAGGATCTACCTTCTACAGCTAGCTGTGTATCATAGCTAGCTTAAATTTATCAACATACATGCAGTTTTTGATCAGAATGACTCATAAGCTTTTTTACTCCATGTTTCTTGTTTTGCAAACATTTTAATTTCCTCTTGGCTGGATACAACCCTTAGGAAGCAAGTGATTAACAATTTAAGAAATTCACTGCGAGTCCCTGTAACCTTGTTAACCCAGATGCCTCATTCTTGTTCATTCAAGTGGAGATATTCTAGGGGAAATTTTACCTCTGATAAGAACAACAATTATTATTTCTGTTAGGCTGCTAAAATCCCATAATCTCCATGTTTCATTTTATTTATATTTTGATGGGAAATTGAATGCTGATCTCTATTAGGGCTAATGGGTTAAATAGCGAGACATGATTTTAAAAAAATGCCCATTACACTTGTGTAGCACATCAGGTAGGGTAACTTGTTATCTCTTTCTGCTGTTTATCTCGACTGTACATGTACATATTAAACATAACATGAGCTCCGGCTCGTGATCCTGTTTATCTGAGAAAGTCAGCATTGGATTGAATAAATTGTTAAATAAAAAAAGTTGCTTTGAGTATTTTTCGTATTGGCATACAGAGTAGTTGAGGTATGGAATTTGATAAGAATTTTTTAATCGGATATGAAGGGACAATGGTAAAATTACTAGTTGTGAAGAAGTGTTGTGAGTGATTGGATAATATATTGAGGTTTTGTCAACAAGAATTCTCTATTGATCCCTGACTTTTTCAAAAACTATTGTGAAATACTCTTGGAAGGTTTGCATTATTGCCAAGAGCATTTCATATAAGTAATTTATTCAATACTTGAAGGGGGTGCAAACAGAGTGAATTATGGGAATTACATCTCAAGGAATTCCTCTTTGAAAAGAATGCTCATTGGGAATTGAGTAGTTCCAGAAAATATCCATACCTCCCCCATGGAAGGGATTTTTTCTAAAGACCCCCACCTCTCTGGAAATTCCAATAAAGCTTCACACGTTTCTTTAAAAATTTTGGGTCTTACAGACCTCCACCCCTACCCCACAGGAAATTCCAATCCCCTTCTGTGTGTGTGTGTTGTTGGGGGGGGGGGGGCTGAGTAAGGAAATTTTCTGGATGAGCACAATTTTGAATGTCCCTTGGTAGTCCATGAGGTTAATGAGTGATGGCTGACCAAATTGCTCAACACCATGCAACATGTGCAATTGTTAGTCTCGGAAAGCTTCAGAAGTGCTTATTTATTCCAAATTCCACAAGAAAAATTATGAATACTTGTAATACACTTAATTTATTAGGCTGCTGGATCCACTCAGCTATCCCCTCATGGATCTACAGCTACTTTGACATTGTCAGGAACATCACAGATGTATGAATTATTAACTGATATCCATTTGTTATGTTATCAGCTCAGAACCTGTGCAATGCTTTAAATCTTTTTCCCTTTCCACCTCAATGACCCTAATTATCCATAAAATACAAGTCCATAAGTTGTCCAGTCTATTTTTGCAGAGGCTCCCATTCTAAAATTTCTTTGTTTTGAAGCACTGTGAATTCTAAGGTGTCTTTAATTTTCAAATGTGATGAATGGTCAGTATTTCTCACACTGAATACATTTGTAGGGTTGCTCATCAATGTGAATCCTTAGGTGTGTCATCAAATGAGCTGATTGGTTAAAACATTTCTTACACTGAGTACATTTGTAGGGTTTCTCACCAGTGAATCCTTGGCGTGTTTTCAAATTTGATGAACGGTTAAAACATTTCTTACACTGGGTACATTTGAAAGATTGGTGATGAATGATGTCACTCGCACTTCAGGAACACCTCAAAGCTTCATGTTGTTATTTTGCTTGCTTAGTACCACATTGCTTCACCAACTTCAGTTTGTTTTTTTGTCAATGAAAACTCACGACTACTGAAACAACAGTGACCTGAACTAGCAGGATTTGGTGATTTTCTGACATGACATGACAACCCATTCAGAAACCCACTCTTTCTGCACTGACCATAGTTAATAGAGGGGAATGGTTATGAAACTCGGCAAAGTTCTTTGTTGTATGTTTTTGTTCTGTTTTTTGGTCTTGACCCTGCACTAAACACAATAGTTGTTTACTCCGAACTGAGGAACTAACCAATAGAAACGTGTTGGTTACGTAATTCATGCATAGTATATGAGCGCCAAACAAAAGGTTGTGCAGGGTCGTGGACCTTCCAACATAAATCTTGGCATCTTTGTTGCATTGATGTTTGCCGCGCTTCCTAACCAGTCCCCTCTATTAACTATGCACTGACTCATGGTCATTTTCATTGGGTGTGGCTGAAGCGAGAACTTTAAAGCTAGCTCATAGGGTGTTAAAATGTCAGAATCCATTTTTTTTCTTAGAATACCTTGTTACACATCATAGAGATACCAAAACTACAAACCCTGTTCGCCCTATAGACACTTCAATGAAACCCTGCAAGTGAAATGAGTATACTTTGACAGGGGTCATAATTAGAGTACAATACCCAAATCCAGGGTTCGCACCCATTTTCAGAAACAAGTTTCCAGGACACATTGATTTTTCAAAGGCTCTAAAATTCACATTAACCCCTACACTGCCAAGATTCTCCTCACTGTCTTCCATACACCTCATATATTTGTTAGTGGAGTTAAACAGATTTCCAGAACTTTCCAGGACCAGTGAGTGGCCTTTTCCCAGGACTTCCAAGTTCTTGAAAATGCCAGAATAAAATTCCAGGACTTTTCAGGTTTTCCAGTGACTTGCACAAACCCTGCCAATTACCTTGCAGAATGAAATTAACCATTTATAACTTTCAACATTTTGTGCTAAGCTGTTTAAGCCCAGGCATCACCAGGACAATGTTTCTCTGCTCAAGAAAATTTGCTCACAGAATCTGCACCATCAAAGCAAGCAGTTTGTGATTTTCAGGAACAATGGAAATAGGGTACACCAAATAAGGGACTGTCATAATTATCAGAAAGGGGTCTGAAAAATAAGCCCTGCATACATGTACATTAGAGAAATGCTATCTAGTGCCTCCTGCTAACAAAGGCCACTTGCTTTGTACTGCAATATGCTTGGATATTCAAGCATCTAGTGAAACAAGTAGCCACCTCCCCAGCGTTAACATTATATGCGGGATCCCGCAAAATTCCCACCGGGATCCCAGGTTAAGCCCAGGTGGGATCCCGCCTTTTTCTGGCGGGATCCCCATCTGGGATTCCCGATTCGGGATTATGGAACAGTCCCAAGGTGGGATCTCCACCAGTAGATCCCGGGTGGAGATCCCGCCAATCCCACCTGGGATCCCGGGTGGGATCCCACCCAATCCATACCGCTGGGACCCCAGGTGGGATCCCACCCAATCCCACCTGGGGGAAACCAGGTGGGATCCCGCCTTTAATCCCAGGTGGGATCAAAGTAGAGGCCCCACCCACCTGGGGACTATAATGATATAAGCAGCATTCACCCAGGATCCCACCTGGGATGACAGGTGGGGATGCAGTCACTTTGATAGAGAGTAACCTTTTATTTAAAAGGGAAATCTAAAAGGAGAAAAATGTTTGCTCAAGTCAAAACTTAAAACCAACTCAAGTCTAAAGTATTTAAAGCAACATTTCACTTCGTAATACTCGCATTGATATGTTGTGGTTTAAATTTATTGCTGCATTTCCTGTTAAAAATTGGACACTGGCTTGGGAAGATTATAAAACACAACAGATATGCTAATTCTGTGTCAAATGGATTGGACAATAGGCCCTTTGCATAAATGGCGCCTATAAATTTGAATAACAATACTTGGTACATCCTTAGCCTCACATTCAAGTTTCAAGACAAAGGAAACATGAATATGAGGCTAAGGATGTTCGAAGTATTGTTATTCAAATTTAGGCGTTATTTATGCAAAGGGTCTATTGGTCCCTGTTTTAGGGCAGTTGAATTATATGGTTGCATAGGCTTGTGGGTCTAGTACTGCATAATTCTGTCATTGTGAAATTTTCAACATGCATGCTCATTTATTTGTACCTTTGAACCAAGGAAGAATTCCTTTCCTCTATTTTCTGCATTCAACCACAAATTTAATAATGACTTGGAAACTCCAAGGCAAACTGAATGCATCCAGTCAATCACAAATCCTTTCACTAGATCAAAAGGTTTGAACAGCAAGAACACAGAAGCACCTTTAATTCCATTGACCTGCAATAATGGAGACAAAATGAGATAGCAATTATAGAGATCATAAATTGGCCAGTTATAATGTCATTGTGTATTATAGATGCACAAAGCCCATCTAATTACCAGTCGAGAGTAGCACAATGTGCATTATAAAAGAAATGAAAAAAGTACAAATCATATAAATTATTACAACCATAATGATACAGAATGAATGTAAATGAATGACTATTTATGATACAATCAACACACCGGTTTTCCTGTCTGAATGACCTTGCGTATGGATTCAACCACAGCTTTGTGTGTTCGGAGAACCATATTAGTGGTGTAAGGCCAAAACTCGGTGTAAACCCACCAACACCAACTGTTTTTCCTTTATCTTGATCTGGACTATGTTTGACAAAACTGTCCATTTCTAAAACAGTCTGATTGCTTACGGTCTTTTCTAAGTCATCTTCTGACCACCACAAGTCTAATTCTGGCACTTCTTGCTTAATAACAAATAGCATTCAGAAGAATATGGGCTCAACTTATTAAGGACCTCAAAACTGCATCCACTTAGACCCAACTTTCTCCATGGTTCAACAACCAATGAATCAAAATCCAGGAGAGTAAATGTGGAATCTGATCAGACAGTGTAAAAAGCTGTTTGCTCACGTTGACAGTCCCGGGGGTGGGGCATTAGCAAATTTTATCGCGGCCCGGGCGACTGGGCATACGCATACCCTGGGGCGGCCCCAGGCATTTGACACACGTGTTTTCAAAGATGGATGAGTTTATCGGGAAGGACGAGGCCTTTGTCAAATGTATCCAACCGGGACTAAACAAACCTGTCAATGTTTTCAAAGGTATGTTTTCTCAATTTTAGATATTTCTTCATTACTTGTAAGCATATAAATATAAGCAACAAGGTGAACTATATTTTGTTTATCACAAAACAGTCACTCACGTGAACACTGCGTGGAATTCGCATTCAAAACTAGCCTAACAATCTTTAAATTCATGAAAGTGGAATTAAAATACTGAATTAAGGTTTGCGAATTCAAATGATGCGATCTTCCACACAGATCTTGCGAGCTTAAAATGCAATGCATCATCATTTAAAATGTCTTGATTCTTTAAAGCGACAAGGTGAAAAACAAAAATATAAAAAAATTATAAAAATTAAGTTAAAACAAAATATAAAGAAATATAAACTATAATCAGAATAAACTAGCAAGAACTGTTGTCCTTGAAGTCTTTAATACCATTGGCAGTTAAAATACCGAACTGTTGACCGTTTTATTCACTGGTTAATAAAAAAAACTGCAGAAGTGTTGGAATGCGACGATCCCGGGGGCGGGGCATTTTGCCCTCTTTCTTCGTCCCCACCCCGGGGAATTTGCTAATTTTTTTTAAAAAGTGCTAATGCCCGGGGGTTAGCCCGGGGGGGGGGGGGGGGGATGGGCACTGCTGGAAGTTGACTGATGCATTAGCGCAAGCAATTAAAGGAGCTATGTCACGGCCGTGCATGCGCATGCAGTCACGAAACAGTTTGAAAAATTTAGCCTCAATTTTTCAAAGTCGTCGGGGAGAACGTATTCGTAACTTCATCGGAAAATATCTTTGCCATCCTTGAGTGGTTTATTCTTTTGATAGCTGTTACAAGTCAAGTGATTGTTGTAGAGTATTTACGTGTGGATTTTGGTTGGTGTTCGATGTTCTACGTGTGAATTTTCGTTGATGTTGTGATGCATTGTGATGTCTTCTCGAGGCGGTCGACGATCTGGAAGTGGTCGGAAGAGATTATACGCGAGCAAAGTTTTGGTTAAAAAAAAGGCCATCGAAGGATTTGGTTAGACCACCGCTGCTATTTTTCGTGGACATTTGTAAAGACTTCTGGCGTATATCGGGGTGATTCAGCGATTTCTGACCGCCTTTATTCCCTGGAAGGACGAAGTTGAAGGCAAGTACCTTTCGTTAACTACCCATTTCACTAGCACTTTGTCACTTTGCTTGTACCGTTTTCCAGTCATCTTACATGTTTCTTATTCTTTTGTCTCTCGAATAAAGGAAAGTAAGTCAACAGAGGAAAATACGAGACGAGAGAAAATACGGAAAGATGGCCCTAGGCGCCATGTTGAAGGTGACATGATATGTAAACAAGTTACGACACGCAACTTTGGCTTTTATCAGAGGAGGAATAGCCACGTGTAGTCCTTTCATTTAATTCATTTCGCCATTTTCTTCTTACATTTTTCCTTTATAACCTGTTAACTTATTTATTGTATTATTATTTTGTATTATTTATGTATTACAGCTGCCCCTGTTGTAACCTCGACTACAATGAGTGGAAAATATGTTCAAGTGCATGTAGAATCGCCTTATTTATAATTGGGAGACTGAGATTATGTCAAGTTAGTATGTCATTTCCTTTGCTTTAAAATGGATTGTTATTGTACCTGTACAATCCAGCTGTATGCAGTCTAACTGGATATACAAACTAGGATTTTCTACAAGTGAAATTTCCAAAACAAAATAATTTGTCACCTGCATTTTAGCATGCCTTGCTATTCTGTATGGTTTACAAGTGTTTGATTTAGTGCATCATCAGGACTATTGTTACAATAAACTCTTGGCCCTGTTGTTGTATTAAAGGGTGGAGGATAACCCGTTGTGATCATTAAGGCCCAGTCAGTAACTGTGTAAAAAGTGTAACATCAGTGCAAATCACACTTGGTAGTTCTGGATTATAATTGACTGAAAAATAATAGGAAATTTTCTCAGCCAATGATAGCAGGTAAAATGATGACCAAAATTATTTGTGCAGAAACTTGCAAATTTTTCTCAAAATTAATGTGAAAAAACGACTTCATAAAGATCTTCCAGCACTTCCTCCACACAATTTTTTTTCACATTTGTCATTAATAAGTAATCATATGGTTTTTCTTGTTCAATTTGGAATCAATATGCACTTGTGAGTTTTACAAAAAGCTGAAATTGCACTCATCAAAGTGGGTCATGCAATTTCAGCTTTTGGAAAAACTTGCTTGTGCAAATTAATTCCAAATTGAACACGAAACTGTATGATTACCTATACAAACAAAATTCTTTTTGTACTCTGCATCCTTGTCAGTACTGCTCCAAATTTCATTTGCCATGTGACTTTGCATTTATTTTTATAGCTGTTTTTTGTATATATATTTGATATTGTTTTGTTTGTTGCATTCAAACATTGACTATATGCGGTTGAGCCAATAAAATATATGTATACATGTACATACTGAATGCATGATTGATGTGTTTTGTTTTGTTGTCTTTGTTGCAGTGAGGATGTTGATGTTGATGCTCTTCGTGGAAACAGTTGTATTTCATAAACAGCCAATTAAATTAGTTTTCTTTGAGATGCTTCATATCCAAATTGTCTTCAAACAGACAAACTGCGTTTTCACAATGTGTACCAATATTCTTTTATTTCAATGACATGATCAAGGTAATTTTTACTTCTCTTCCACACTAAAATAAATTGCAAGATCTCCACTTGAGTATATATTTAATAAAATGTATTGATTACGGTTTGGTGACTGTGATGATCTAAGCAACTGGATATAACTACATTGCTAGCAAAAATAACCAAACCAGGGCTGCAAATAATTTTTTTCTCTTCAAAGGACATTTTTCCTACTTACATGTAAACACCATCCTGGCCAGCCAAAACAAATTGTTGTCAGACATCACTTATTAGCTTATTAGATTTACTCATAGTAGATCTTTATTAATCTTTACATTAACAAATTTGACTGACTGTTATTTGCAGCCCTGCAAACAAAATGAGACAAAAAAATAGCACTTGGGGGTTTATTATTAACACTCGGGTTACAACAGTTGGCTGTTGACAGTTGTGAGGAGTTTCATTTCATTGGTTTTGTTTTGGGTTTTGGCACATGCCATCAGTTGTAGAGAAACATTTTTAAAATTATTACATTGCACAAGTCAGCCCTGCAGAGATGTAGCTAGAAATCTGGCTGGTAAAAATCCCCCAGTAAGCTCTGCTAGTGTTCAC
The DNA here is from genome assembly GCA_019787425.1 of Platygyra sinensis. Classification (NCBI taxonomy): domain Eukaryota; kingdom Metazoa; phylum Cnidaria; class Anthozoa; order Scleractinia; family Merulinidae; genus Platygyra; species Platygyra sinensis. Next base: position 34,756 of record JAHPZR010005324.1, read on the forward strand.
CATTTTGTATCTTTTTTTTCTTTCTATACCTTGTACTTTTGTATCTTTTTTCTGTATTGATTATTTTTGAGTAGTTTACATTGGCCTTGTTATTATAAAAGTAATATTGGCCTTGTTATTATAAAAGTAACAGATTCATGAACTAGGCTGTTGGTGACTTGTACCTCAGAACCTTGTATTGAGCATGTATTTTTTCAGCATAACTAGCCAATATCCATCCTGAATGTGCAATGATAATGATGAAAACTAAGTGTCAAGATGATTTAAATTAACCACACAAATGCCTCTTCCAATATTATTATAAATGCTTTCTTGTGAGAAAAGAGGAAAAGAGCTTGTTACTTGAATTTGTTTTGGCTTAATCAACCCTGAATCCCATATGTAAACCCCAAATGTGAGGGATAAACTGTTACCACACAGGAACTAGGGCACACCTTCCGCTTTCCTTTCCCCAGATAACCACTATCTATTGAAGACATTGTGCCAATAGGCTGTAGAATTTCATGGAGACATACATGCTACTGTCATCACAGTCTATTTACTGTGGCATAATTTGGTTCATTTCACACTTGCACCATGGTATCACCAAGCTGCTAGAAGGAGGTGCAGGGTCAGGCATTCCATCCACACCTTCATCTGTCTTTCTGTACCAGGGGTGGGTAGAAAAAAGTCTCTTTCTCACCGGCAGTCTCGACTAAATCTTAAGGTTGGCACACACCAGGGGACTAGTCCAAGGGACCAAGGGACTTGTCGCAGGGACTTGCTTCGAGGACCAGTCCCCTAGTGTGTACTTGTATGTTGCATTGAAATTCTAGTCACAGGGACTACATTTTTGGTCCCAGCGACTGGTCCCATGAATTAAGCTGGTTTGATCTGTGGGACTAGTTGCAGAGACCAATAGTCCCACATTTTCTTGTGTGTACACACTAAGGGATAAGTCCCTGTGACTAGTCCCCTAGTGTGTGCCTAGCTTTAAATTCTTTTAGGCAGGCTTCTGCAAAAAAGGTTGCACAATTTGCTTCACCAAGCATTTGAATGATTTCCTAAAAGAACATTATGGAGCTTCTCACCAGTAAGTTATTTTGTGCCGGCAAAATTATGTGTTGTAATTGATTTACTTGTGAGAGACAGAAACTGTCAAAGAAATTTGAAAGCTTGCTAGCAGGTATGGAGGTTTTGCCAAGTGGGCCTAGGGAACAAAACAAAATTATCTTGCCTTACTAAATTTTATGCATTGGAATTGGGTGTTCAAGCTTTGATTTTTGTGGCCTATTCCATAATTAGGCGTATTTTTGTCTGCGGAATAATAATAAATAAGTAAAAATATGTTTCTACACAAGCAGGCCCTTGCATATCTATTTTATTTATCCTCTCCTGCTCTTCACTTGACCTGTTGTCAGTCTGGTATGGCTGTAATGAACTTGTATTTGTACCAACCATAGTAAAAAAAAAGCCAGAGTCGTGTCAAAGCTGTTGTACAATGTATATGAAAAGTCAACCTCGCCTAGAAACCTTTTCAGCTCAAGAAAAATACAATTCAAACTGCAAAAACTCGAAACTGCTCGATCCTTTATGAAATGTTTGGCCTAAATGAATGAGACGTGCTGTACACATGAACATAAACATGAAGACTTGAACAAAAACAGAACCAAAAATAGCCTGAACTCTAGTTGTTCCAAAACGCGTGCAGCCCTCAGTGCCTACTTACAATGTTACACCCAAGCAAAGTGCATAAATAATCTCACCATGTTTCGACACAGATTTGCTGTCGAAGTACATGTGAATTCACAGCCACGACTTTTATTTGTTTTCCGTTTCGTGCAACAAGTGCTTTCACACGAACAGGAGAATCGATTTACCTACATGTAAGAAGTTAAGGGAAAAGGTAAAATTCCCATTGCGTTGGAGCATTTTCCCAGAAACTTCAAAGCAGCTCACACATACAGATCTGTCACATAATGAAGTCGAAGGAAACTCGTCGCCGTAGTCTGCCTTGCCTCTTCTGCGTCCATAATTTTGCCTCTGCGATAAACTAAGTAAATCGACGAAGAGAATCTCACACAGGCGACAAAACGACGTAATAATTTTAACCAGAAAGGGCTAAATTTGTACAAAATTTGACAACTCCGATAAATTCAAGATGGCGGATGCATTTGAATCTCAATGAGAACGGAGCCAAAATCTTGCACATGCGCAGGTCGTGACGTAGCTCCTTTAAGGCACTGAACGGAGCAGATGTGAATTTGTTTTGTCGAGACACCGGTTTGATGCAAGGTTGGTCATTTTTTTTTGGGTCTGTTCTCTACTTATTTCACAAACCAAAACATCTATTTAAAAATAAACGTGCTGTTGAAGCTGCTGAAAGTAATCTTTTAAGTTCATGTCACGTGGAAATCCGCCTTTGAAATATTTGCTCATCAAGATGCCGCTCATGCAAACTGAGTTTCTACATACGTTTTTCTAGAGAACGAAGCGCAAATCGGCCAAACAGTTATACGGAACAATGCTTTCATGTCAAAACAAGTCAGTCTGCCAAAAATTAGCTTGATCCTGCAAAAACTGAAAATTGGCCAAAAACTGATATATGCCCTTTTTGCACAAAGGCCTTCAATTATCACAGAGCTTGAGACACAAGAAACAAACATGTTACAGCTGTTTGAGTCTGGCAAGTGAAACACAACATTGAATTGAAATTAACCAAAAATTATTAAGCCCTTGTTGATACAAAGTATTCATTGCAACATGATTCGATACCAACTAAAACAGCCAGGGCACTTTATTAGAACAACGGCAGAAGCAAAGGATGGCATCTTTTTTTGTGGAAAGTTGAACCATTGAAATTCAAGAATGCTAAATCCTGAAAAAATAGCTTAAACGTACATCTAATTTCAATAAAAGAAAATTGATAGAAAGATTGAAAACAAGACAAACAGGAACTAGCAATGCATAAAAACTAAGTAACATAGTCTGGGATTGTAAGAATTCTCAAACCAGTCATGTAATTGGTTTATTAGCTATTATTATTCATTCAAACTACTTCCTGTTTCCGATTGGTAAAACCACACATTTTAGGGCAGGCATCCCATGCACCAGGTTTTATTTTGCTATGCTTGCGATCTTAAAAATCCAAGGACAAAATAGAGGGTCTGTGTACAAAACTGGTGGTATTCAAAATTTCCTCAGTATTAAGATTTCCGCATACCATGTTCAGACATGTGGGAGAGAATCCCGCATACGCTATGACAGTATTCTCCACACATCCAGCAAGTAAAATTTTCTCTGTCTTCAGCAGAACGTCCATGGCACCTGTGTCTTTTTAAAGTCTCATCATCCTTGAAGCATTTATGGCATTGCATGCACTTGAAGTGTTTGTCACCACTGTGAATCCTTAGGTGTGTTTTCAAATGTGATAATCTGTTAAAGCATTTCTTACACTTGCTACACTTGTACGTTTTCTTACCACTGTGAATCCTTTGGTGTCTTTTCAAAGTTGACGAGTTCTTAAAACATTTCCTACACTGAGTGCATTTGTAGGGTTCCTCACCATTGTGAATACTTAGGTGTTTTTTCAGATGAGCTGATTGGTTAAAACATTTCTTACAATAAGTGCATTTGTAGGGTTCCTCACCACTGTGAATCCTTAGGTGTGTTTTCAGATCAGCTGATTGGTTAAAACATTTCTTACACTGAGTGCATTTGTAGGGTTTCTCACCACTGTGAATCCTTAGGTGTCTTTTCAAATGTGATGAATGGTTAAAGCATTTCTGACACTGACTACATTTGTAGGGTTTCTCAACACTGTGAATCCTTATGTGTTTTTCAAAGTTGATGAGCACTTAAAACATTCCTTACACTGAGTACATTTGAAGGGTTCCTCATCACTGTGAATCCTTTGGTGTCTTTTCAAAGTTGACAAGTACTTAAAACATTCATTACACTGAGTGCATTTGTAGGGTTTCTCACCGCTGTGAATCCTTAGATGTTCTTTCAAATGCGATGAACGGTTAAAACATTTCTTACACTGAGTACATTTGTAGGGTTTCTCACCACTGTGAATCCTTAAGTGTCTTTTCAACATTGATGAGCTCTTAAAACATTTCTTACACTGAGTGCATTTGTAGGGTTTCTCACCACTGTGAATCCTTAAGTGTATTTTCAAATATGATGAACGGTTAAAGCATTTCTTACAGTTAGTACACTTGTAGGATTTCTCACCACTGTGAATCCTTAGGTGTCTTTTCCAATTCGATGGACAGTTAAAACATTTCTTACACTGAGTGCATTTGTAGGGTTTCTCACCACTGTGAATCCTTAGGTGTGTTTTCAAATGCGATGAATGGCTAAAACATTTCTTACAGTGAGTACACTTGTAGGGTTTCTCAACATTGTGAATTCTCAGGCGTCTTTTCAAGTTCGAGGAGCAGTTAAAACACTTCTTACTCTGAGTGCATTTATAGCATTTGTTGCCACTGTGAACCTTCAGACGTCTTTTCAGACTTGAAGTACATCTGTTGGATGTAGTATTCATGTGGCTTGGCAGTTTTTCTGAAATACAAAAAGAAGATAGTGAAAAGTTTTCTGAAGTCTTTCATCATTGAAAAAATGAACTAGTGGTGTAAGTATCAAAAGAAATCAGAAAGCAACTAGCTAAACAGGAACAAGAAGAGTTAGACAGGACATCAAAACAGAGAATAATAAAACTCAGATACAAAATCGACCGTCACTCGGACGCCAGTTGAGTCGGATCACTCAGATCGACTCGGATCGTCTCGGATCATGAAAAAACATAAAATTAAATGAACTATTGAAACTTTTACCCCTTTGAAGGTTAAAATTCCGGGCAAAAATGAGCCAAATTAAGAAAGACACGCGACCTTTTCTCCGTGTCTTGCTGTGTAGTCAAAGCCGCCATTTTGTATTCTCATTACCAGTTCCTCTCACAGGCTCCCCAAGCTCAAAATACGTGGTGTATGCAACAGCTTGTGTATATAGAGAATTGAATGGAAAAAATCACCGATCGTACAAAAATTATGTAAATAAAGTTCTCCTAGCTCAAATGTGTCCTCTTGTGACGATTTTAAAGTCATTCTGACGCGGTTTAGTAGACTACGAGTGGTCGGTTTTTGTTCCTGAAAGGGTTTCACGAAAACTCAGACCCCGAAAACTCAGACCTCGGACCTCAGACCCCGAAAAGTCAGACACCGAAAACTCAGACCCCTTGATTTTTTTAAAAGGATTTACATTGTAAACTCGTCTCAACCTTATCATCTAAAATGTTTAATGGTAACACAACGTTCATAGAAAGGTTATTTATCAAGATGTTTACCTTCTCCGGTTTATCGCAGTCGCGTCCGGTGGATACAAAACTGACTTCAATTTGAACAACATTATAGCGACTTCGGTAAAAAAAAATTCGCCAGCAAATGTCATCAAAGTCTCGGCTTGTATTTTAAACCCTGTTAGATTTTCACTGTTTGATCGACCGCCACAGCGATAAACCGGAGAAGAATAAATAATCGCTTCTTTCTGGCGGTGCCAAAAACATTGCGAACATAAAATTAACAAGCCACAAGTTTCTATGGTATAGCTGATAACCCGCGGATGTGGCGAACACGAGAAGATTTGTAACCACGAGCCGCAAGGCGAGTGGTTACGAATTCTTCGAGTGTTCTACCAACATCCCAAGTGGTTTATCAGCCTATAACTCATAGAAAACTTGTGGTCTATTGCTTTTATATAATAATTCAGAAGACGAGCGATTTTTCCGTGGGTTTACCGGCACAATAAACCATAGCTGATTGACCAATCAGAGCGCGCGCATTGATTTGGTTATTATATAATAGATGATAAGAATTGAGACGAGTTTACAATTTAAATCTTTTTTCAAAAAGTGTAAATCTTTTTTTCAAACAAAATCAAGGGGTCTGAGTTTTCGGGGTCTGAGGTCTGAGGTCTGAGTTTTCATGACACCCTTATGCGAACTAAGGGGAATTTGACATTTTCATGGAAGCCAGAGTCAAATTCCCTACCCCCAGGCACCTACTGAAGGTCAAATTCCGGCCCTTAGGTTAACTTTTTCCATGAGAGTCGGGTTTTGGTAAAAAAAGGATAGGAAGGATATTGCTTTTCCAACCTCACATGGCTTTCACTGCAATGCAAGAAATAATATTGTTACTTCGCTATCAATATTAAATTCCTTTTTGACAACTGATGGAAATGTGTCACCGAGGACAAGGACTTTTCATCGCTCACCATATGGAACAAGAACCTTACAACAGAGCAAAAAAGCACTCATATTAATCAGCTTTTGTAGTCAATCAAGCAGGTAGAAACTTCATGAATATGCAAACATATACAAAGAGCAATTCACGAAAAACAAACCAAACAGAGACTCTTCTATTTGTTAACACATCAGCGTAGACTGAAAGAAGTGATGGCCCATATTTATGGCAAAATAAAACAGATTCGCTCATAGTCGAAATTTGCAGAGAAATTGATAGCTGCTGTTGTCATGGATGACTTATTTCCAGGTTCTCTCAGTCTTACAAGATGGCAGCCTTGTCAAATTCCTGACCCCGGGGCAGGGCTAAATGTCAAAATCCCTACTCTGGGGAAGGCTCTCTGAATCAAATTCCAGTGGGTAGCCCCCCCCCCACCCCCACCCTGGGGCTCAACATTGATAAGTGCATAAATTGGGTCATTGACTCCTGAGCTTTTCGCCAAAAACGAATATTGTTTGGACATTTTGGAGATTTTCAGGCTGGATATTGGCCAAATGAGCTTTAATCTAGTCAAAAAGGCACTTGCAACATGACAGCTTGCCTTTCTTTCCTCTGGCATCACGTTTTATGACATTTTGGCTAGGGCATACTTAACAATCAAAATTTTGAGATAGTTATTGAGTGGGAACGTGACCTACATCTTTCAGGTCTTTGGGCTTTTTGATTTGTTTACTTTTTTTTCGCCTTTTCTTTTTCCCCTTTTCAGTTATTGAATTAGGCTTTCGTAGCATAGGAATTCTGCAGATCTCGCCTTCGGCCTCGGTGGGTAACACCCATTCAATAATTTCTAAATTATTACTACAGGAAAGAAGGCTTTGATATCAGCTTGTTGACGAAACATGATGTGATCCCAAGAGGACCCAAGAGTGATTCGATTTGACAACCAGTTGAAAGCTGAAGCAGATTTGTAAATCGATTTAACCCGGGATTTAAGCATTGCTGTGAAAAGGGTTATAGGTAGCTGAACTGCCTACCTGGACAACTTGCCACCAGAAAACGAAACACAACAGAGAATTGACCAGCCTGAATACACAACACAACCACAAAGTCACAAAGGGCCGTCACAAAGCGTTTAGGTGAAACTTTTTGCGACCGTTTTGGCGGGATCCATTCTCGTCCCCAGAGCCCACGATCCTTCTGGCCTGCGGCAGGAATCAAGAGCTCTGGGAGCAACTCTGGTAGACACTCTGGTAGCAACCATTTCAGGCAGACACCATAGCCAGATGCAGACTGCGTGAGACCGGATGGGCAGAATTCGCTTATTTCCTTTGTAATTTCAAAATGGTTGCTCCCAGAGCTCTCCTTTTCCGACTGCTGGTCAAGGGGAACGAGGCTCTGGGAACGAGATTGCTGGGCAAGGGGAAAGAAGACTCTGGGCGGGATCTGGCTATACAATGACTGCGCATGCTCTCCCGTTTTGGCGAGTATCCGTCGCAGATCATCTCAGTCCCAGAGCCCTCGAGCTCCTTACACTTGTCCAACCATTAACCCAGGCTCACTGTGTGTGTCACGTGACATAACATGGGTGAGTATAGATATAAGTATAATATAAGTAATTTTATTTTAGCACATATCGCATATGAGCGAAGGCTCGTTTAAATGCAAATGTGAAATTTTGGGTCCCTTTCTCTTCAATATATATATGAACAAGAGACTATGATCTGAGAGAACACATCCCCCATACATGGCCCTCTTCCCATGATAATCTTTTTAAATCTAATTTTAGCGCGTGGTCAAGCTGAGAGGCTATTTTAGGAAAGACACCTGATTGGCCAATTTAAATGACGTAATAACATTGAGGTTTAATTTTAGCAGTTAATCAATTACGCAAAAAACTTTTCGAAGCGCATTTCGTAAGGTCAGAGGAAGCATAATTCTAACTGTCTGGCGCTTTGAAAGAGCTTTCCAAAGAGATCTTTTTCTGTTTAGGCCGTTCAGTACTTTTCGAGAAATGACTTTACAACGTGTTATGAATGCAATTCTTGTCAGCAGCTGGAGCGCCAAATGTGAACCAGTCATGCAGAGCTAGAAATGACAAGACTAATTTCCGTCGTAAAAATCACGATAAACACATAGAAGATAATTTTCCTGACCAGCAGTTTCAAAAGGCTTTCCAGATAGGTCTCTCTCAGGGTCTCTACCGATCCAAACGATGTTTTAGTTCGTTCCGGAGAAGCACTTTTTTCGGCGTGGACCTCCCTGAAACTCTGTTTCATATTACAAAGCAATTTCGAAATTAAATATGCAAACATTTACACCGGGATTTTCGGACCGAAAGTTCTAACAAACGGGAAAAAAGTATTGTGCTGTTCTGCGCTTTGAATAACCTTTCCAAAGAGATGTTTTTCGATTTAATCCGTTCAGTACTTTTCGAGTAACGAGTTTCGTGCGTGTTTATTGAAATATGCAATTCTAGTCAGCAGTAAATATTTCACAGCACTTCCGATATTAAATAAACAGTGAAAGTTCTAACAAACGCGAAACAAATATTTTAGCTGTCGTGTGCTTTAAAATACCTTTCGAAAGAGATCCTTTTCGCTTCAAGCCTTTCGGCACTTTCCGAGAAACGACTTTCAAGCAGGTTAGAAATTCGAGTCTTGGCACTTTGTGTTAATCATTCATTATTCATGCTGGGGAATGACACGGCTTCGGAGAAGCACGTGTAATTTTCCTGCCCAGCTCTGAAAATGATTTCCAATGCTAACAGTGCGGCAGTTCAACTGAACAAACTTATTTTTTTTCTCTTAGCCCGCTAAATTTTCAATTTCTTATTTGGATAGACACAATCTACTGACCGTTGGCCATTGCTTGCGGAGCCTAGACTAAAAATAACCTTGACAGCGTGACGCGAAGCTTAAAATAGATTTAAAAAGATTATCATAGGGCGCGGGGATATGTTCTCTCACCTCATTTTCTCTTGATATGAATGATGTGAACTTTTCGCATATCTCGTGCTCCTTAAGATTTTATGCCGATGATACTACAGGGTATTCTTCGAGCCCTTGTCCGTCCATCTTGCAGACAAATATACAAAACAATCTTGGTCTTCTTGTTTCCTGGTTTCACAAGAACTTCTTAGCAATTAATCATAGCAAATCTCAATCCATCGTCTTCCACAGAACAATATAGAGAACAGATCAGGCGAAGTTTAGTTCTGAAAATTTGCTAGTAATGGAAATAAAAATCGATGAAACTTGCGGCGAGTTATTGTTGTTCTTAGAGAAATTTATGTTTCACGAGCCTGGCGTGTTTATTCAGCGACTGGATTCCATTTTCGCGAAAAAAATCGTGCCTGCTGGTTTTGGGTCGATCGGAGCCCGAGTTTGCTGTCAGGCTCCTACCTTGCAACTTTACTATGAAGGAAAGGTGATGAAGACTATTTTTCCCAAAAAAACATGTACGTATTAAGTGGCTGTCCCGCTAACAGCGGTCCAGTCAATTTCGGGTCAGAAAAAAGTTAGCCTTTATACTTTTTGCACGAAAAGGACTTAGTGTGTATATACTAAAACCAGTATGTTTTGTTGTAATTTCTGTTTTTCTTTTTTGCTACGCCCCGAAACGACTTCAGCTGTCTGAGGAGAGATTTTTGGTCGATTCAGTAATGAAAATTCGTGACTTTTCCGGATGGCGCTGCCTTAAAACAAGGACGTATTGCTCCATATCGACCAGACTACAGCATTCAGGTACATCCGAAGTGCTTTGCACCGAAATTTCGTTACGGTTGGATAAAAATTGGATAACCGCAAAAAAATTTAAGAAACCTCGCTGCGTCGCTTGTGAAAATGAATAAATAGTTAGCTAAAAGGAAGACTCAAAATATCAAAAGTGGCACCTAAATTAGGTTTAAAATGACATTCAAAGCAAAGATCTTTCCATACTCTAACAGATTCTAAAGTCAAACTTGCGGGTATCGTCCTTCATTAGACGCGAGCGAACTCTGCAGTTGAACAGAAATTACGGCGTAATTATGCAAATGTCACGCAATTCGCGGCTAGCGTGATGGCGATTGAATGGAAGCAACCGGATAAAGAATGATGTTTGGGAGTCCAGAATGTCCTTTCATTCTGGAAATATCTTATATGCGTAACTTAGTACCCCTTATCTTGGATTGATATTGATGGAAATAGACGAAAGAATGTTTTCAAGTTAATTATGCAACACTCACAGCTAGAGCTGAGGGCGGTTGCGAGTTGAAAACAAACAAGCGGAAAATATTTAACGTTGTTTCAACAGCCCAGAAGTCCTGTTTCTTACAAAATAAATCATATTTATCCATTATTACCCTTGGCTTGGATTTCTTTGGGTTCATATTAAGACTGCTACTGAGATAACAAGGAAACTTGGCACTTTTAGGTCTAATTTCTTACCGACCTAATAAGATTTCAAGGAACAACTCAAAATACAAACGACATTCTTTAAGCTTCTTTTGAGTATAAAGAAGTACGTATTCACAGTTTACGTGCCATTTACTCCTTTTTTAGCGGCCATTTCTTTTTTAATCATGGTAAATAGCAACTGTCTGAGAAGTAAAAATTTTATCGCACACAAGCCAAGCTTATCACGTACCATCTAACCGAATTGCTCTGAAAAATGGTTTTTCATACTTTAGAGTTTGCAGAACAAGGTCTTTCAGGTATTTAAGGAAGTTGTCATGCGCAAAATAAATCGACTTTTCTACCTCTTCCGCAAACAGAAAAATGGTTCAGCAAACTATATCTGACAGAAAAATAACTATGCAAATTTCGAAACTTTTTATACCAGAGATCATATTACAAAAGCATGTTGTGATAAGCTGGTGCGATGACATGGCAACTTGTGAGACAAACTGTTTCCTTTTTTATAAAGATGCGGATGGATGCGGCCATGCGCTGATACATCTGCACATCTCAGACGGTTTCATCTGTCTAAAGAATGCTTAACGGAGCGGCAGGTCTATTTTTGGGGTGAGGGGTGAGGGGTGTGGGGTGGGGAGTGAGGGGTGAGGGGTGAGGAATGGAGGTGAGGGGTGAGGGGTGGAGGTGGACGGCTGTGTTTCCTCCTTTCTCCGTCTACAAATATTGTTCTGTTAGTTTTCTTCAAAACATAAGGTTTTTATTAACATTTAGGAAAAGATGTGAGATAATGTCACTGAACAATGACAGCTAATAGAACAAAATTTGCAAGAATAAAGTCCGCCTCACATTCTTGACGAATTACATTTTAGAATAAAAATCAGCGATATTAAAGCGGAGTGAAGTTTCGAGAAAAGACTACGAGCAGTCCCAATTTTTTCTTATAGTCCGTCGGGAGTGGAGCGAAAAAATAAGGTAGCGAGAAAGGTCGAGGCGGTATAGAAACGAATAAACTTCGTTCGTTTTTCAAATCACTGGATATTTTTACGATTTTTTTTTTTTTGGCTTAACTGCAGAATACCCTGCCACTTATTTGCATCTCATTGAACAAGAATAGCATCTATTGTGTTCTGCTTCGTGCTTCAAAGAACGCCGACCAACGAAAACAATAGTGGTACAGAGTGCCAGGGTATTCAGCCGTTTTTTTTTTAATACCCAGATTATGGAATCCTATTTTATGCTAAGAATTTTTATGTTGTTCCGGAATAGGCCGTGTTGCGGGTTTAAATGACGGCCCGAAAATATATAATCCCACAAAAGCTACGAAGAGTAGGCGAGGCGATAGTACATTCTGGCATGCGAGCGTTGGATTAAGTGTCTGTGCACGTGCGTTCAGATTTGTTGTGCCACTATTGCGTGGGAATATCTGGATTATTTTCACAGATACGTTTTATTATTTTATTCCGTTTTAATACAAACGCAGCTAAGTGTTTTAAGAGTGTGTCCATGAGAAAACCAGGCAGAGCCATGCAGGAGGGATACAGCTCAAATCACCGATTTTGCTCAAACTTGGCATAAATGTTGGGTTTGGTGAGTAAATGATTATGGCAAGAACTTAGGTTAAAATACTTTATTCTCTTCAAGTTAGGCGTACCTCCTCCAAAAATGGCCCTTTTTCACTAATTTATGCATATTTAATTAGCTGTCTTTGATTTAGTATTTCTACAACAAGAAAAGCCATGTGAAAATGAAATCCACTGGATCATGTTCTACTATTATTAGTCTCAAAGCACAGATATTCATTTTAAACCAGACATTTTGATTTCTCTCCACGGCTCCATCTTAAGTAAGGTGCATATTTTATAGTGTTGTGAATAGCCTTTAATTAATGGCAAATATCTGCACTGGGACAACAGCAAATACTCGTTATTCTAACATGGATAGTGAAAACAATCACTAAAGTTCTCAAAAAAGCCATAAAATGTTTGGGGACCTCAACAATTTTTCTGTGCTAGCATACTGCTTACATAGGAATTCACGATTTTTGGCCGTTTAATGAACATTGACTAAAACACGGAAATTATTTTTCTGTGTTACCCTAACTCGAAATCAACAAGAAATACCTACCTAGGTGTTTTTCTATCAATATCCAGTATCAATTCGCTGAAAAGAAGCACTTGACACATTTCTGTCAAATATTTTCAGAGCTACTACTCACGGTTATCGATAAAACGCGACAGATGAAGATTCAACGTATAAGTTCCTTCAACATAGGTTTTCAGACGTAAATTAGAGTGGGAACATGAAATAACTACTACATACATGTCACTTAGATGCAATTTTTGCACTCTCGCTGATTCTTGGACCGCGAAATGTCCAGTTTTGTGTCATCTGTTTCGTTGCTTCGACCCGAGGTTTAAAGAGAATGTCCTTTGCCTTCCCGCTTTCGTCATCAGAGATATCAACATTTATCGAAACAGCTACTCATAAGGCCGTGTAAAATCCAGGAAGAGCTATCACTGTTGTAAGTGTTATAGGATACAGATTTCTTACAAAACCACCACAAACCATAATTTCCGCCATCTTTGTTGATATTAAGCGGTACAATTTGTGTCACTATACATGACGTAGTTACCGGATTAAAAGGAGGTAACCGCTGACTTTTCAACATCCAAGTTCATAATGGCGGAGTGTTGTGTGATGGAATTTAAAAAGCAATCTGAATGTTCAGGTGCTGAATGTTAAAGTGATCACTCTCCCTGGATTTCAAATGACCTTTTGAGTACCGTTTCGGCAGCTGTTGATACCTCTGATGATGAAGGCGGGATGGCAATGGTATTCGGGTCGAAGCAACGGAACAGATGGCACAAAACTGCATGGACATTTCGCAATCCAAGAATCGAAGAGAGCGCAAAATCGCGTCCAAGTGACATGTACAATCACTGTATGTAGTACTTATTTCTTGTTTCAATTTTATTTTACGCCTGAAAACCCAAGTTGAGGGAACTTAAGCGTTGAATCTTCTTCTGCCTCAATTTTTCGATATCGAGAGAATGTCACAAAATACTTCTGAAAATATAGGACAGAAATGTCTCAAGTGTTCCTTTTCGCCGAATTTATACTGGATATTGATAGGGAAATACTTAGATAGATATTTCTTGTTAATTTCGGTTAGGTTAAGACAGAAAAATGGCTTTTGTGTATTAGTGAATGTTCATAAAGTGGCCAAAAAGGCGTGAAGTCCTATTTTAAACGGGCGATGTAGCAGCTCTCGTAAGGTCTCACATGAATGGCTTGCTACCCTTCGAGAGTACAATAGAACAAACAACAGAAACAATGCGCCCTAGCCCTAAAACAATAACAGCTACTGCGACGACGACAAATAGAATTACAAGCTTACGAGAGCTGCTACACTACCGATTTAAACAGTATGCCAGCACAGAAAAAATATTGAGGTCCCCAAACATTTTATGGCTTTTTTGAGAACTTTAGTGATTGCTTTCTATCGAGTTATACAAACACGAGTGGAAGTTTGGGAGAACGAGAAATGCTGTGGGAACACGAGCCGCAGGCGAGTGTGTCCACAGCTTTTTCGAGTTCTCCCAAACTTTCACGAGTGTTTGTATAACTCGATAGAAACACGAAGTACATGTTTTCTATTTCTTTTAGAAAACACCATGGCGAGAAAAAGGAAAACAACTTGTTAGCTTTGGATATCAAAATGTAAATTCTCTTTGCTCGCGCCATCACTACGTCAACAAGCGCGCGCTAGTTTTGTGTCTCCATCGAGTTATACAAACACGATTTTTAACCAATCAGCGCGCGTACTTTCTTAGGACTGTTTTCTAATTTCAAATATTGTAGGACCTGGATTTTCCTCCACATCATTTGCTTGCCTTATGAGCAATGGGATGTAAACATCGTAGCACATCATTTGTGTAAACCAAAACATCACCTCATTCCACAGCTTGTAATGTCCAACAACGTCTTTTAAGGCTGGCAAGTAAAACACATTTAAGTAAAACATCATAAGCGTCATATTCCAAAATCGCCCTTGCACACGTGAAACAGCATCCTTGCCTTTGACAAAATTGTTGTGACAGCCGATCCTTGACCGGTATCGTTCGATTGTTGTTCCCATGCTGGCGGCTATAACAGACAACAGTACTGACTCTTATAATGCGAGGCAGATAACTACTGGCTTGTGAGAACTTGTAAGAGCTTGTGAGATACTCGTGAGATACTTGCGAGATTGTATATGTGGTGCAACCCGCACCAGATTTTCAAGCCAATGATGAATGTGGGCTTGCGAAAGCGTGCTAGCTTCAGTGCAATCCGCACTAAACACAAGGCGAGTATAGATATGTTGCCTTGCGTGAGTAAACAACTCCCGTATCGCCGAGGAAACTCCACTCAGCAACACCTGAATGAAATAACAAAGAACAAACAAGGCAAAGCAGTGCAGTTAAATTTTCGATTCGAAATGAAAGAAAGAAAACCAATCATAAACAGCACGACGGAGCAATTTTGGAATAGAACATAACTTACCTTGGACAAATACTACTGATTTGCGACGGAAAGCTCTTCAAATGTTTCCCAGCACAGGGAAAACGGCTGCAATTTAACACACAACGCGCACAACACACTAAAGGCAATGGCCGACGAAATGACTTTGGTTGAATACTCGCAATTACTAGTACCCAGTCTACTTGCCAGATTGTTCATACTCGCGGAGATCTGTCACGTGTCATCTCGTTCTCAAAGTGACAATCAAGATTGCCCCTGACTTAGGGTCTTTATGCAGAGCATAAGACCCCAAAAAGGAAACAGTTTGTCTCACAAGTTGCCATGTCTTCGCACCAGCTTATCACAACATGTTTTTGTAATATGATCTCTGGTATAAAAAGGTTCGAAATTTGCATAGTTGTTCTTTTTTCAGATGTAATTTGCTGAACCACTTTTCTGGATGCGGAAGAGGTTAGAAAAGTCGATTTATTTTGAGCATGACGACTTCCTTAAATACCTGAAAGACCTTGTTCTGCAAACTGTAAAGTATGAAAAATCATATTTAGAGCAATTCGGTTAGATGGTACGTGATAAGCTTGGCTTGTGTGCGATAAATTTTTTTACTTCTCAGACAGCTGCTATTTAGCATGATTGAAAAAGAAATGGCCGCTAAAGAAGGAGTAAATGGCACGTAAACTGTAAATATGTACTTCGTTATACTCAAATGAAGCTAAAAGAATGTCGTCTGTATTTTGAGTTGTTCCATGAAATCTTATTAGGTCGGTAAAGAAATTAGACCTAAAAGTGCGAAGCTTCCTTGTTATCTCAATAGAGTCTTAATATGAACCCAAAGAAATCCAAGCCAAGGGCAATAATGGATAAATATGATTTTTTTTGTATGAAACAGGACTTCTGGGCTGTTGAAACAACGTTAAATATTTTCCGCTTGTTTGTTTTCAACTCGCAACCGCCCTCAGCTCTAGCTGTGAGTGTTGCATAATTAACTTGACAACATTCTTTCGTCTATTTCCATCAATATCAATCCAAGATAAGGGGTACTAAGTTACGCATATAATATATTTCCAGAATGAAAGGACATTCTGGACTCCCAAACATCATTCTTACCCGGCTGCTTCCATTCAATCGCCATCACGCTAGCCGCGAATTGCGTGACATTTGCATAATTATGCAGTAATTTGTGTTGAACTGCAGAGTTCGCTCGCGTCTAATGAAGGACGATACCCGCAAGTTTGACTTTAGAATCGGTTAGAGTATGGAAAGATCTTTGCTGTAAATGTCATTTTAAACCTAATTTAGGTGCCACTTTTGATATTTTGAGTCTTCCTTATAGCTAATTATTTATTCATTTTCACAAGCGACGCAGTAAGGGTTTCTTAAATTTTTTTGCGGTTATCCAATTTTTGTGCAACCGTAACGAAATTTCGGTGCAAAGCACTTCGAATGTACCTGAATGCTGTGGTCTGGTCGATATGGAGCAATACGTCCTTGTTTTAAGGCAGCGCGATCCGGAAAAGTCACAAATTTTGATTACTGAATCGACCAAAAATCTCTCCTCAGACAGCTGAAGTCGTTTCGGGGCGTAGCAAAAAGGAAAAGCAGAAATTACAACAAAACATACTGGTTTTAGTATATACACACTAAGTCCTTTTCGTCCAAAAAGTATAAAGGCTAACTTTTTTCTGACCCGAAATTGACCGGACCGCTGTTAGCGGGACAGCCACTTAAGACTGCAGTTATAATCTCGGGCGTGCGTGCGACATAACGCTCTCTTGTTCTTTCACTAGCCTCTTCCCGTGGAAGCATGGGCTTTTGGTTTAGCGGCATTACGTTACATTCTTCGAGGAAGGCATTCAACTTACGACGACGCGCTATACGTGCATCACAGACCGCCTCTTCAGACGACGACCCTGTGTCGGCTGTAAGGTGGACAGAATCAACGGTATTATCAAATGTTGTGAGAGCACAGAGCGAATATGTTAGGTCATCCTCATTCACTACAAAACTGCACTCTTCCTCGACCTACGAATAACGAAAAGACTCAATTATGAGTATGCATCAAATAGAATTTCAGATTTATATTCCGAAATTCTCATGTTAAGGGGCCGCATTGTCGTAACCTTACTGCGTAAGACTTACACTTTTCCTTACCTCTTTCTCTAGAATCTGCCAAACAACGCTGACGAAAACTGTAGGATTATTTACTGCGAGTGTTTGCCTATTTTGAGCGCCTGTGCAATACTCTTTAGTGGTTAACTTAGCAGTCGGTCATTAGGCAGGATTTGCCGCGCTAATAATACTGCTCGAAACAGCGCAAACGCAGCTGTAGAAATTTTCAGGTCTCATGAGACATGTCATATCGCTTATTACGTTCCGATTTGCTAACATTACTACATTACGACATTACGACATTACTACACTACATTACTACATTACTACATTACTACATTACTACATTACTACATTACTACATTGCTACGTTGCTACGTTGCTACCTTACTATCTTACTACCTTACTACCTTACTACCTTACTACCTTACTACCTTACTACCTTACTACCTTACTACCTTACTACCTTACTACCTTACTACCTTACTACCTTACTACCTTACTACCTTACTACCTTACTACCTTACTACCTTACTACCTTACTACCTTACTACCTTACTACCTTACTTCATTACTTCATTACTACCTTGCTTCATTACTTCATTACTTCATTACTTCATTACTTCATTACTTCATTACTTCATTACTTCATTACTTCATTACTTCATTACTTCATTACTTCATTACTTCATTACTTCAATACTTCATTACTTCAATACTTCATTACTTCATTACTTCATTACTTCATTACTTCATTACTTCATTACTTCATTACTTCATTACTTCATTACTTCATTACTTCATTACTTCATTACTTCATTACTTCATTACTTCATTACTTCATTACTTCATTACTTCATTACTTCATTACTTCATTACTTCATTACTTCATTACTTCAATACTTCAATACTTCATTACTTCAATACTTCATTACTTCAATACTTCATTACTTCATTACTTCATTACTTCATTACTTCATTACTTCGTCACTTCATTACTTCGTCACTTCATTACTTCGTCACTTCATTACTTCATCACTTCATCACTTCATCACTTCATCACTTCATCACTTCATCACTTCATCACTTCATCACTTCATCACTTCATCACTTCATCACTTCATCACTTCATTACTTCATTACTACATTACTTCAAAAGAGGATCTCACATGGCTTCTGTCCAGTTTGTTACATAATCCATTTATGGGGGTTTAGGGATAATTTCCGTAGCGATGAAGGTAGATAAAAAGCCTGGAAAGCCTTCTATCTTAGGATTTGCTTAACGCGTCTTACAGGTCCAAATGTAATATCTAGCAACCAGGAAATAAATGAATTGTTTTGTGTAAGAAAAGAAATTGGCTTTTAGATCAAGAACTGCGGCCGATGATAGGGTGCTATTAGGTTTCAATGATATGACATTTTTAATTAGCCAATCTTGAATTCTATTCCAAAAAAGATTGGTCTCCCTACAAAACCAGAAATTGTGGATAAGAGATTCTCTCTCATCTCTGCAAAAAGTACAAAGATCATCTGGTCTTATACCTATTTTAGTTAGGAAATCGTTTGTTGCAAAACGTCTGTGAAGAAGTTTAAACCGAAAAATTAATAATTTCGGTATTTTTGTGCAACTAAAGGGGAGTTTGTATACCACTTTCCAGTTTATGCAAAGTAAAAAAGGTAATTTGGCAGTCAGTAAGGCATTTGTTTTGAGTTTTACTAGAACTAGTCTGTTTAGAGCTAACGCATTTTTGATAAACCATTCTGTTTGTTTTGGTAACGCTTAAAAAGAGATCAATAAAGGATTCGTAGTTTCCTTTTGGAAGGGGCTGCGTTTTAACCTTATCTCGCAGGTTTGTTATAGATGAAATGAAATTGGCTTCTTCCCAACCATTACTAGAGAGTTGTGCCATAAGTTTAATGACAAATCAAGTAGACCACAAATAAGAGATTTTTCCGAGCCATTAAATATAAGTGTGGTGTCGTCGGCATATTGGCTAATTTTAATTTCGTGTCCTTTGATAAAAATTCCCTCTATATCTTTATTTGTCCTAATTCTTTCCGCTAATATTGTGACACAGAGTAGAAAGATGTAAGGGGAAAGGGGGCAGCCTTGTCTGACACCTCTTTCAAGTGCAAAGAAATTACTTGCCCACCCATTATTTAAAACATAACTTTCTATATTCTAATAGCAAAGCATGATCCAATTTGTAATGGATGGTCCCAAGTTAAACAAGTCCAGTGTTTTCCAAATAAAAGGCCACTCCACTGTGTCAAAAGCTTTTTCAAAGTCTAAAAACAGTAGTAACCCAGGAATTTTGTTTAAGTCAGTGTGATTTATTATGCCATCAATTAATCTTATATTTTCGCCAATGAATCTGCCCGTGAGAAAGCCAGTCTGATCGTTATTGATAATCTTGGGGATTACATTTCTGAGACGGTTTGCAATAGCATTTGCTGCTATTTTGTAGTCACAACTCAAAAGGGTTATCGGTCGCCAGTTAGTAGGGCTCTGCATCTTTTTGGGTATTAACTTTATTACACCTTAAGCTTGGGCCTTTAGTTTTATGTTCTATTATTTAATTTGTTCAAGTTCTCTCTGCTTTTTCTCTAATTCTTTATGCATTTCTTGCTTTCCAGGTTCGTCCCTTGAGTTACGATTAATTTCCTTTTGCAGCCAATTTATAGTCTTTTCTAACTCTTCTTCTATCTTTGACATGTTGGTTTGTTTCGTTTTTGCATACATCATAGATTGTTCTCTAACTTTTACTTTGATCATCTCCCAATTCAGGGCAGCATTAACAGTGTTATCCTCCTGATATTCGTCTTGGACAGTTTTAATTGCTGTTTTAATTTGCTTTACATACCCATCTTCCTCTAAAAGAGACGTGTTTTTAAAATTTCCAAAAACCTGGACCTCTGGGGTTCCGGAATGAAGGGCCAATTTTATTGTTATCAAAGAATGGTCTGTTTTGAAACCCGAACGTCCGAATTTGTCACATTACAAGTAAGACTCTGGCATACAAGAAAAAAAATCTAATCGGCAATGTATTTCAGGCTATTAGCGACGCCAAGTGTATCTGCGGCCATCGGGGTTTAAAAGCCACCTTACATCTACCAAGTTTAATTCAGCCATATGGTCTTTAATTACCTTGACAGCTTTAGTGTGCGTTTTGGCAAGACCGCCCTTTTTATCTATGTCTATATCCAATACTAAATTAAAGTCACCTCCTATGATGATGTCATCGCACTGAAAATCTCTCAAGTGGTCGTGAAATCTTTCAGAAAAAACCTGGATCGTCTTCATTTGGCGCATATATTGTAGCTAAGGGGATAAGTTTCTCATTAGTTTTAAAATCACATATAATAGATCTGCCCGTATTATCTAGAAAGATCTCTGAGGTTGGAAAGTAAAATTATTGTTGAAGAGGATAGCAACTCCTCCGCTGGAGGTGGAATATGAAGCAAACAGGGATTTGAGGCTCCATTCCGAGGACCATACAGGATTAGTGTTTTCTGCACTACGAGTTTCCTGGAGTAGATAAATTGGGCATTTTTTTTTTCCTCTTAACCAGTTAAAAATTTATCTCCTTTTTAATTGTTCTCCTAAACCTCGCACATTAAAGGCGCATTCGTTTGGGATCAATCCGGAATAAGAATAGTTCGAATAATGAGAGCAAGCGTTTGTTTGGGAGCTATTCTCATTCCGGAATACCTGAATTTCCATTCCGGCTATTCTGCTCCCAGGAGTCGCAGGACGCAGTGTTCCTTTGTCCTTCCGCGCCATTTCGGTAGTCTACCAAAGGAATAAAAACTCCGTCGATTGTTGGGCAGCCAAATCCGTGCATCCCCCTAATCCTCTTCCATTTCCACCATATTGGCCTTCTAGCCGACTTCCGGTCAGTCAGGGTTTAGGGGTTAGGGAGCATCTTACTTTAGGGAGTTTAAGAAACCACGACAGCGACGCCGAGGACAACGCCGATCAAAAAATAAACTCGAATCTCGCTATACTCTAAAGTCATTTTGTTTGTTTCTCACTGGCAAAACTATCTCGAAATTGTGCATGGAACGCAGCGTTAAATTCGGAATATAAAGTTGAAAAATTAGCCGTCGTGGTTCACGTTCTCCAGACAACGCAGAATTTTAAACTCCCTAATCCTCTCCTGTTTCCGCCATATTGGCCTCTTCTTCCAGCCAACTTCCGGTCACTTCTATTTCCGCTTCCTCATCTTTTAGTTTTATCGAACATCTTTTAGTTGTATACGGTCACGCACGAATGATTCGGGAAAGCGATGCATGCTACACAACATCGATGTATGTCACTCAAAATTGATGTATCCCGGACGAAATTGATTTATGTTATTTTCAAATTTGTATTATTACGTATAACAATAATTTATCTAACAAAACATTGATGTATTCACGTTCGAAATTTTGTCCGCAAAAAACCCCCATACTTTTGCATGCACGCACCATTCACCATGGCACTTCAAATATAAAAGTTTCGGGGAAAACTATCTAGTAGAATTTCCTGTAAGCCATAAATCGCATTTTCTTTAAATATATTTAATTCTACTACTGTCTGGAAAGTTAAAGAATTTAGGGAACTTTCCAACAAAGAAATAAAAATGATAGGTCACCGAATTAGTTTTTCAGACAATTTACAAACACTGAAATTTAGTGGACGTTTTTGTGGACCTTGTCCCATGGTAACTGATATGACGTCACAAGTACCCTCAAAGTATAGCCCAGCAATAGAGTTGCAAGGAGACATATAGTTTGCCTACACCATTAACTATCCTTCTTTGTAATCTTCCATCGTTTCACAAACACTGCAGCAACAAAAAACCCCTTCGAGCCTCCTTTAAAAGTAGGTTCGTAGTGCAAACATCCTATACCATTACATATGCTCTGAGCTGTCTACATTTATTGTAATGGTTCTCGAAAGTTAAATCTCATATGGGTGTTCTTTGGTACTCTGAGACCCAAATAAGACCCCCCCCCCCTGAAAAAGTGAAAGAAAGATAGAACGAAGACAAATAAAACTGGATCTAGTAATAGCTCAACAAGGTCAATGTCCTCACCAAGTTTCATTGAATTTGGCCGGCCCCCATTTCCGAGGTCTGTCACGCTTTCTCAGTCAGGGCCTCTTAACTTTCTGAAATATATCAATGAAAACACAACACTAACCACACACCCCACTCAAACTCAATAAGCAATTGAAAATGAAGGACTTCGTGCTAACTGAAGTGACCAGGACTTCAAAATACACTAAGGTGTATTCGGAATTTCAAACACATTACTAGCAAAAAATCTACATATTAATATTTACAAGTATAATTAAACGCTGTTTCCCTCTCCGTAGTTTAGTTCAAATTTGTCCTAGTTCCTAGGATTTCAGTTAATTCAAGTGAAAGCTGTAAAATCGTCGCTTGTCACAGGGTATGAAGTTTCATCGTGGCTTGAAATCATGAGCAAAAGCCTCACTCACGAACAAGCTGAAATTCTTCGTTTAGCTAGCGGTGGGCATAACCTCCTGATCAGACAAGACAACACAAGACAAGACAACTTTATTTAACCAGGGTAGCCCAGTCAGCTGCAAAGCTGGTATCCTTAGGGGCCCTGATCACAGGCCAAGCTGGAGCAGGAAAATCTACTGTTGTTAACTCCAACAGACAAGACTGTAGTGAACGTGGTCTGAAAGTCGCTGTTGTTTGCTACAGTGGAATCTCGTGTAAAGTTTACGAAAATGGTGTGGCAACCACTGTTCACTCGTATTATGGTCTTGGCGCCGCAGACATGCCATCCAAACAATTAATTCAGCGTGCTTTCGGGGATAGGAGGCTCTGTGAAAAACTTAGTAAAGTCGATGTTTCGATTTGGGACGAAGCCAGTATGTCGAGTGCGAGAATGATCGAACTTGTAAACACTCTTCATCAACATCACGGGCGGCCCAGACGTTGAATACGATTAATACGTGACATTAGTCTGTTGACGATTGCGTTACGATTTTAGCCGTTTATAAGGCAATGTATGGGAATGCTTCGAAAATTGCTCTAAATGCCATCTGTGGAAAAAAATTTCAATAAAAACGGCTTACCTCATGTTTACATTGCGTTATTTCGACGTCTTAGGGTTCCTCAAGGTGGTTTAGAGCCATTTAGGCGAGTTTTACGTTCTGGCGGTTTGCTTCCCCTAACGTAATGTAATGTTTTGCAAATTTTATATGCATTAACGAAATATTGTTTTTCAAAGAGGGAAAAAATCGCAACGTACTTGATTTTTCCATCTATTTGACGTCTTGCCGTGTAAAAACCAGAGCAACAATACCACAAAACAGTGAGGTTTTCGCCTCGCAACTCGAAGACGCTTCGCTGGCCGCCATTTTGTTCGCATTCAACTAAAACTTCATTGTTCAATTGTATTGTGTGCAAAGCCTTGTGAGAAAAGGTTACTTTTAAACTCCGAAAAAAGCTCGGAAGGAACCTTGTATTGTGTGCTTGGATTTGGTGGCCATGTTGCCATTTCTTATGACATCACGATGGATCCATTTCTGGTAATGTCCAGGACTACAAGCGTTCGTACAACTATCATGACTTTCTTATCCACAAACAGTAATACAAAATTATTCCAAATAGGTCATTGGTATAGTTCAACAGAGTGGATGGTGTGGATAACTAAACTTCGTTTCGCGCTGAGCTTAGACAAACGAATGGAATCTTTAAATAAGACGGAAAAAGACTAGGTACGTTTTATGAGAATATGGTATAAGAAAAAATAAAATGAATCAGCCATGAACACTCTAAGAAAAAAACCTAAGAGTGTGTGACCAGGCAGACTCTATTCAAGAACCCCCAAGGGAAAAGGAAACGGGGAAGGCCAAAATACACCTAGGGAAAGCCAGCTGAATAAGAACTGTGCCACAAAAAGACTCAAAGCTTAAGATCGAGACGAGAGAGGGAAGTGGATGTCGGATTTCCATAAGTGAGTGAAGGGCATAAGAGATTGTGGGGGCTTCGCTTCCTATTGTTTGTTTTGACAAGCCCACTAGATGTCGTTTAGTCTCCTATCAGCACGTCCCATCACCTGGTTTATTAGTTTTCAAACAGCGCTACACACATGCACTAGCTCGATAGACGTTAATCAAAGGTAAAATTACTTCACTCGTTACATGATTAGTCTTGCACGAAGGTAACGGATTTTTAAAAAAACTGTCACTGAACAAAAATGTAGCCCATGGCCTTGATCTTCTTATTACCATTATCTGGCAAATAGCTACCGCTGGCCTCGTTTCCACACGTGTTGGAGTCATCAGGAAACCCTCCTGTACCAAACCCGATTCTTGAGTCACAAGAACCGCAATGATTTTGCTGGTTGTTAATAATACCAATTCGTGCTTTGGAATGAGAGGCATCGGAACCAACAGCATTGAAGCCTTCCATGTTACAGTTTAGCTGCAGGGAGGCCTGTGAACCAACCAGTGTCTTCCACGCGTTACGACCCAGTGAGGTGGCCCGGTAATGCCCGTCAGCGATCAGTGAGTACAGTGAGTTGGCCTGCTTGATGATAAGAATGAAGTTAATCTGATGGCCGATCTTCATACCAAGACAGATCTTGCAAAAAGGTGTATCCCAGTAGGTCGGCAACTTCGTCTCGTGATGATCAAACCCAGTCTTGCCTCCTGGAAAGTTAAAGTCGATGTTGTTGCTCCAGAGTTTGGAATCGTACCTAAAGGTTGACTATTGGAACAAAAATAAAAAGAGTGAAAAAAATATCAAGTTAAATAATTAAGTCAAATAGTGTGAATGCCGGAAGTTGCATTATCTCCAAGAACAGTCTCATTAAGGGCACCTGTTCAAAACAGTGGAATTGCCATGAACTGTCGTCTCAAGCCCCTCCCCTCCTGTCCAGTGCCTAGAATTCTCCCTCAGCGTGAAAGCCCATCTACACGCAAGCCAAAACAATACATCCGGTTATGATCCCCCCTCCAGCTTTCTTTGTGTTGAATTCCTTTTATTATGACGTTATAAAGATTAATTACCTGTAAATGAAACACCTATTCCTGTCAACATGCGCAGCTATTGCTCGTTTCCAAACGTTCAGTTTTTTTGTTTTATTCAGGTTACAAGTCCCCCCAGGTAGATTACAAGCCCCTTCGTTTACAAGCCCGTCTAAAAACCCTTACGAAGTTGCGTAGCCCCAGGATTTACGGATATTTCGCTAACAAGCTATTAATACAACCCGTGGTCGGATTTTCGTGATTATTTGACTCGCGATAACATGAAGCAGTGTATAACTTAATTTTCCTTTTCTCAGTAACCTGTATGCACAGCGAATCTCAATTACGTAACACGTTTCATCTCTAGAAGACAAAGACTGCACACGTTATACCTTAGCGCCATCAATTTTCATGACCAGGGTCCATCCTCCACCGCCGCATGCGCCAAGGTTGGTCATGCGACAATACACAGGAACCTTCCCAGAGCCCATTTGAAGGAAGTAAGCTTTGTTGCCTTCCGATCTGATTACAAAACAAAACATGTACTAATAAAGTGAAAACAGTGGCTAAAAGCAACATAAATAGTATCTCATATGTTACTAAAATCGTACATACTCGTAATATCTCATGAGTAAACAAAATATGTCTTATATCTTCTAATGGACCACTTCCCCAAAGGGGTTTCTCAGGGCCAGTGGAAGCAAATGATAAAACAAATAACGCAAATAAACATTTAATCGTTATAATTTCCAGCTGGCAGGAAGTATGCAGACCAGTTGGCTGTTTACAAACGTAGCCGTGTAGGGTACATATAACTCGGGACTACTGAGAATAAAACCATCTGGTATT
Source organism: Platygyra sinensis (assembly GCA_019787425.1). Lineage (NCBI taxonomy): Eukaryota > Metazoa > Cnidaria > Anthozoa > Scleractinia > Merulinidae > Platygyra > Platygyra sinensis. Next base: position 60,846 of record JAHPZR010005324.1, read on the forward strand.
CTGAACTGAATTGAAGACTGAAATGTGACGATAAAACAAAATTGAAAATAAACCTCGCCTTTGTTATGCTTTACTCCTCGTATAAAATGATTTTGGTAGTTTTTTTTTTTTTTTCTAAGAGAATTTCTAGCTTATATCCTTTCTCTCCTAGTTTAAGTCTAGTTTGCTCTTTCCGTGAGACACATTGAGACTAAAATACTGTGTTTTTTCGGTTCGGGTTCTTATATTTGAATTTCCTTATCGAGAGTAACATACATTTAGGTTCCAACGTAACGACTTACCTGTGATTCGCGTAAATCTCTTTACATGATGAAAAGGAATCTGCCCAAGACAAAATGCAATTACATTAAGCACAAAATAGAAAAAAAATAACAATAATTAA